>CM040744.1:38773217-38963217 GCA_022829145.1 Albula goreensis
TCTTTCCCAGTTAATGCTCTCTTCATGGCACTGCCTTATCTGGATCACAAATTGGACCATCCAGGAGCTAAATTGTAAGATTATATTTACACTTCAGAGCTGAATTTAAATGGGACACAGAGAAGCAATTATGTTTTATTTTTTAAAATAATGTTTGGCTAGAATATTTATATGTAAGAAATAATGTTTTTCTACAACAACAAAAAATAACAGATTTCACGAAATAAATTTCAACAACTTGGTTGCTAAACACTGAAGGAAAAACCTTTTCAAATTTTAAAAGAAAACTTCCAAAAACCTGCAACTTGAATTTGTCAGGAGCTGCAGCTGAAGGTCTCCCCACGCCCCTTAACAATTAAAAAAACTTTCCCCTCCTACCTTTGTCCACAATTTGGCGGGAATGAGTTGGAACAGCTAGTGCTGCATCAACAGGGACGTTTGGCTTGGTTATCGGCTATTTAGAATACAGTACTGCTAGTGAAATTCAGAGTAGTAAAATACAACCTTGTAAGAAAAATGATTGGGCAGAAAACAATACACTCATTTTTTTCTCCAGTTGCCAAGAAGAGACCTTTGGAAGAGAACCACAGTGCAAACAAAGAGGCGCCTAAGGATAATGTGAGTTCTTGCTTTATTGAATGAACAATAGCAGACCGTATCTCTGTATTGGAAACAAGCGAGTAAAACTTAAGATACCGATGTACTGTTTACAGTTATGAGTAACTAACGTTAATTGTAAGAATTCAGATCTAGTAAGTAATCTTCCCATTGCGCTAAATAACCACCCAACTTCAGCGCTTTCAGTAATTTTCTTTTAAGTTTGACCGCGAAATACGCACATGGCGCAGTGATACCGGAAGTAAACACTCTTGAGCTGATTGACTAGAACATTGTTGTTACTGTTATTCCTAGTAACGTTAGTGCATAAACTACAATACTTACCATCCATATAGTGTGTTTGTAATTATTGTGTTTTTAATGTTTCCTGACGGTCACAATATAAAGGTATGGCGCACACATAGCGTGTGCACACTGTTGATAGCGCGCGAGAAGGTCGTATTCGAATTAGTCACGGCATCAAATACTGTGTACCCACTGCATTGACTAGAAGGTTGCTAACGCAGCTATATAACTAAATATTCGAAGGTGTCGCCAGTGAAAAAGCAAAAACCAACGAATAATGAGGCATTGACTATCAATGCACTGAGCCCGGAACAGCTGGACCGCATTGCGAAGAACAAGCGCGCTGCTTTGGAGCGACTGGCTGTCCACAATGCACCGGATGGATTCGGCGAGAGCTGGCGGAAGGGGCTGAACGCGGAGTTTGGAAAACCTTATTTTAAAAGGGTAAGAATACTTGACAGTAGGAAAAGGTTGCATTCACAGGCGACTAACCATATTGTTAAAATACATGATGTCGCATGATTGTTTGCAGTCTCGATGTGATTTTCTTTCTTTTCCATTTAAAGCATAGCCCAGTATAATGATTTGAGCCGTTTCCAATCACATGATCAAGGAGAAAAACCATTGAACGAAATCCATGGAACATCAGCATCTCACATCTGTGTAGTGTGTCCCCTGAAGCACTTTCATGATTGCGAATAGAAATACAACTTCTCTGTAAGCACTCAGGTTTTGCGTTTCTTTTGTATAGCTGATGGAATTTGTGTCTACGGAGAGAAAGCACCACACCATCTATCCACCTGCCCACCAAGTCTTTACATGGACTCAGATGTGTGCTATCAAAGATGTAAGTACTGTAATGTGAGAAAGTGGAAATTTCATCCTTAGTTTACCCATTTATATCAGGTAACTGAAGCAATGCAGCATGGCAAGAAAGTATATTCAAACTTTTGTGTCAACTTTTAACATAAATTATACAGGTGTGTGAAACAGCTCTTAACAGGTGTGTCTTCCCTGATTGGCAGGTGAAGGTAGTCATCCTTGGCCAGGATCCGTATCATGGTCCCGGCCAAGCCCACGGTCTGTGTTTCAGTGTGCAGAGGCCCGTCCCACCCCCGCCTAGGTACTGAAAATCACACCGGATGAATGCTTACTGCCGCCTTCGTTTAAAACATCTTTTAAAAAAGCTAAGCTCATGTTGCTTGATGTCAGGATGGTCCAATCTTACTTGAAGTGGACCTTTGCGGGCACAGATTTTGTTCTAGCACAGAATCTAGGACAAAAGTCTGCACACATGTTGGCCCTACTTGAATAAGATTGGACACCCCTGGTTTATTTTATTCCTTTGAGTCAGACCATGAGCACTGGTATAAGCCTGTGGACTGACATTCTTGCTTTCCAGCTTGGTGAATATGTACAAAGAATTGGCCTCAGATATAGAGGGATTCCAGCACCCAGGACATGGGGATCTGACTGGATGGGCAAAACAAGGTACTCTGCTGTTACTCTGGTTAACGTTTTGGGATGTGATGTGCTTTCACAAATGGAGAAACAAGCAGGGTGACGTCTGAAAGCCTCCTACTGATTTCACACGGCTGTGGAGAGTCAGTAATGTGTGACTGGTGCTTGGAACTATTATCAATGGACAAAGTATTTAAAAGACCGTATCTTGAAATTCTGAAAGGCCTCAAAAGGTCTATAAAAATGATAAATGTACAATATGTTAATATTGGTCATTTCAGACAGGTTTGCAATATACATGCACATTCACATTCCAGTGTATTAAACTGTTGTTTAATTGATTCAAATTGTGTTTGGTATTCTGTTATTTGAGTGTAAAAGTGCTATTCCTGATCAAATAGTTTTGTTTTTTACAATCTGCAGTACCAGAATCGATAAATCAGAATGATTGATTATTTTATCACCTACTTAATGTGCTGTCATCTAGGTGAATGAGAGATGCCAAAATAATGCAGTGGGTGGTGGCATCTCGGTCTTTGGAGCTGGTCCCCCAGCTGGTGGATCTCTTCTTTGTTCTGCCTTTCAGGTGTGCTGCTGCTCAATGCTGTGTTGACGGTTCGGGCCCACCAGGCAAACTCCCACAAAGACAAAGGCTGGGAGGCTTTCACTGACGCTGTGGTGCAGTGGCTCAATGCAAACCTGAATGGCCTGGTCTTCATGCTGTGGGGGTCTTATGCTCAGAAGAAGGGCATTGCTATCGATAGGGTGCGTCTACCCCATTAGGAAGTGATAGCTGGGTAGAATAGGATGGATTTGGAGCTAGTCCTGTTGCTCAGAGGTTGCAGGTACCATTGCCAGCTAAGGCACTGTCACTGTACCCATGAGCAAGGTCCCTCAATTAAATTCCTTCAGCAAATATTATCTACCTGTATGAATGGATAGCGTGTAATGTAATCTGTAAATCGCTCAGGATAAAGTTGCAGCTACATGCATAAATGTAAAGAGGGTCATGTTGTCTTCTGGACATCATGCCAACCTCTACTCTTAAATATTTAATTAACCCATTAATTTCCATTATTGACATTTCAGCTACATTCATTTGTAAGCTTGTGAATGACAACTGAAAACCTGACCTTGTGTCTTTGTATGAAAGGTTTGACCTGGCCTACAGCTGAACTGGGATTGGTGTCATCAGGTTATCTGGTGGAATTAAAAACAATCTGGCAGGAATGGATACACCTGTCCCTGGTTTCACAGAATGAGCTTTGGCACAACTTTACATTTTAATGTATAATTTAGGGTGGCAGCATAGTACAGTGGATTATGGGAAAATTGTGTATATTTCCTCTGAAAAGTGCTAAATGGGTGAAGTTTATTGGTAGCGCTGCATGTTACATTTGTTTCATAGGGAAATCATTTTGTGTTTTGCAGAAACGGCACCATGTCTTACAGACGGTGCACCCATCCCCTTTATCTGCACATCGTGGTTTCTTTGGATGCAAGCACTTCTCCAAGACAAATGAGCTTCTGAAGAAGTCTGGGAAAAAGCCAATTGATTGGACCGCACTCTAAGTTTCAGAAATCTCTACAATAACCTTTTTTTCCCCAAGTTTGCTATGAGAACAAAATTAAACAACTGTATCTGTGGCATACACAGCAGTTAAGATACTAGCTTTGTGAGTGTTATAAATACTCCTTGTATTCTTGAATGTCTTTCTGGTTTAGTTTAACTTTGTATCAGACATTTTCACGATCAAAACTTATATTCTGCTGATATTCTTCCAACTTCAAATGCTTAATGTCTACCTCAGCATTATACAAGCTAGTATTTCTATTACATTACACGTTCGACATTTCAATTAAGATCTACAGTACGTAGTTCGAATCTAAAATTCTTTGTTCTGCTGTACAAACCTCAAACTAAAGCTTCTGTTCTTTGTTCAGTCACTTTTTTGATAAGCAAGCTACTTTGTAAATATGTTCTTGTTTTATACTTTTATGAATCTGATGTTTATTTTTGATGTTTAAATAAATGTACGATACAAACAAGTTGTGTAATTTTGTGATTTTGGGTGATCAAGTGATTTCTTTTTTTTTTTTAATCTTCGCCGAAACGTGTTGTGAAAGTCCCAAACGTATGGTGCTACGGCCGCAGGAGTGAGGGGGTACCACACGAAAGAGTTAGTTCTCGTACGGTGTATTTTGGTTGTGATAAATACAATGAAAACTATGCTTTTCTTTAAATGAACTAGCTGAAAATACATTATGGGACTATGGGTCTGATGTGCAGCAGCCTCTTCAGTAATTTTACTTTTAAATGTTTACCAAATATAGTCAACTAACTTCGAAAGCCAGCTTTGCCATACACCTCCAAGTCATGTTACGGTGACACTCCATAGTTTTGCCTGCGGAACGCCAAGTAACGAATTACTGCCATTTCATTAGCCCATTTCAATTTTAATAAACCATAATACTTAAACATTTTAAACTGTCCAATTTTCGGGACACTGTATGACAAGACATCGCTAATTGTGTCATTTCGCTGTATAAAATGCCAGAGTGGATGAAAAGTTTGTATTTTCCTTCTGACAGGATACTTCTCGAAAGCATCTGCAGACGAACGCCTACTTCGTACATAGCTAGAAGCATCGCATAATAGGAAGACTAATCGGAAGCTATAGCCTAGAAATTGTATATTCACCTATATCACAATTCTGCAAAGTATTGTGAATGTTGAGGTATTATAATTTTCTTTACAAGCATGATGACATTTCCTTGTTCTCCACCATATTTGTTTCAAATCGTTAAAAGATCGAAACATTTCCTTACTTAAATTACTAACGTAGCTGGTAGGGGCGTAAAATGACGACGTCACCAATGTGGACAATAACCCCCCTCCTCTAACCTCTGTAACCTGCCTCAAAATAGCGTGGGGCATCTTTGATACCCCTGCCCCGGAAATGAGGAGAAATAGGAGAAGTGTGCTTTTTAAAATTTTGAATCAGGATAATCATTTGACAATAGTCAGGAAATACTTTTTTTCAAGACAACACAATAACATTTGCTAACGGATATTTGCAGTGCACTTGACTTGCGAAGCACTGGATATCACTAGCTAGCACCCTGCTGCCAGGAAACGGTACGGTTTTAACTGCATAACAATGCGAGCAATTTAAAGTTAGGCGGACTATCACGGTCATCAATTGATTCATGCTGTAACGCCAGAATCTGCATCAGTAACGACGGCAAGAGGCTACAATGTTCAAGGTAGGCGTACCTGCAAATGATGATTTGGAAAGCTACGGATAGCGAAGGTTTAATATTTTGTAAACTCTATTGTCGATATGCTACATCTCTCCAACGTTATGTTAGCGATACACGTTACTATCATAGCTAACTTAACTAAGGTTTGTAAGCAGTTTTTGTTGCCTTTGGTTTTTGGTTGATGAAATGTTTTGTTTAATTCATATTCGTGTGCGGTTGCTATTGGGGAGTACTTACTGAAAATGGAAGTGTAATGGATCTTTCTTGTTATTTAATTTAGACCATAGAAATTCATTTCTCCCATGGCTACGAATCAAAACTGGGTTGCTATCCTAGGACGAAACGATAGCTAACGTTATCATTGCTGAATCACTGATCTTGAAGTAACTTATGTTGCTAGGATAGCTATCGATACATAGTGCACGTTAGCTGATTAGCAAGCATATCAACAACTTTGGAAGCTGATTTTAATTCACTGTTTGGTGCACCTGCATCTGCCAATACGTTCGTGTTCGCTATCATTACCTCTATCATCTGGTTTACAAAATCTCCTTAATTCCATGTCTTAATATCAGGGTAAAAGTGGCGGTTACAATGAGATGTCACGCACCTATCAGTTTTAAACTACTGTCTGTTGTATGTTCTGGATTTCAATAGCGAGCTGATGATACTATTGATGTCAAAAATGCAAGTGTGATGCAAGAGATCGTAGACAAGCAGTCCAAAGGCAAAGACACTGACTGAGAGTACAAAACAGTGCAAAACTCTGACCGCCCACCTGGTCATAAAAATAATCTGTTTCGTGATACGGGTGCACTTGCTCAGCATGTTAACGACCTTCAAAATAATCTGCTTTCATCATTGCAGCTGAAAAACAGTCTTAGAGATTCATGCCACTATGGAAATAATGTCATCTGGAAATAAATCTTTCAGGTGAGCTTGGTGGTATTTAAGTTAAGGGTAGCTATCCTGTGTCATGGTTCATACAAATCAAACTTTTCATAAAAACAACTTTACCAGAGCACTGCACTTCCTAAGATACATCAGTTAACCTTTTAAAGGTTATGTGTAATAAGCATGTTAGTCTTTCTTTAGTCAGAATTACTATGGGAGAATTTTATCCTTTTCAATGTATTGGTTTGAGAGGATGGGCATACACATGTAGTCATGTATCATATTATTTTCCATCTAAGGTTGTCCTTGCTGTTTGTCCCACCTGCTTGCCTTAGGCTCTCCGGTGTTTCTCCACTGACAGCTGACCTTTCCCCCACATTGGCAAAAGGACAGACACACTGTAGTGTGTGTGTGTGTGTGTGTGCGCGCGTGCGCGCGTACGTGTGCACACTGTAGCGGTCCCAACAGCTGTCAGAGTCCGACATGCTGTTTACGGGCAGCAGTAAGGGAATAGCCTGCCTCTCCCTTCTGCAGACTGTCCCCTTCCGGGAAATACCAGCCACCCAAAGGCTGGCTGAGTGCCTTGCACTGCCTGAATTCCAAGGGCTCACTGGCTGCTAATTTATTTTAAGATTTCATTTAATTCCTATGTCTTCTTTCTTATTTCAGTCTTTACAATCCAGCTCTGGGTGTTTGGGTATGTTACTTGTATATTTTTGTGTTTACATTCCTGATTTGGATACAGTTTACAGAGAAGGGACTGGTTTCCCTTATGTTTGCAGTTTTAAGAGGTAAGTGTGTGTTGTGTCTCAAGCAAAGGACAAGTTAAGGTCGTAGCTTAGATGTGGGCTAGTTTTATGAGACTGATGTGCTGATGGTGGGGTTATTACTGTGCGATTTTCTTGCAATAGCATAGTTCCTCTCTGACAGTTTTTAGCCTCAGGATTGGTTGAGAAAGGATTTATGTGGGTGCATAGCTTGTTTACATGGTGACTGTGTGCTTAGAATATGGAGGTAAGAAATTAATTTTCTGAGAATCGTCCTTTTGGTGGGTACTTCAGGCTTGTTTGACACTATGCAATGTTTGGCTGTTGTTTCACAGACTGTCCAAATAATAAAGGCTAGATGGTGTGCTCAGGTTTGTTTAGTTGGCCAGAATCAGTACTGTATAAAAATAAAATGATCACATTCAAATGCTTTTTGAGAAAGTGAATCTCGCAATGACTGTGCAACCGTAATTGAAATTATGACATGACATTTTAATAAATCTATCAGTGCTAAGTTATATTCATAATTCTATGGTTTTTAAAAAGATATTGCAAGGGGGAGGAGAGGACAAAAACGGAAGCCTAATATTCTTGTATTGTTTGTTTTTCTGTTTGTTTGGCTGCAGATCCTGCAAGACGTTATTGAATGATTCCTCTTCTGCTCTCTGGATTTTTAATATTGTGGTTATTGAGGGTGATAGTCAAGGCCAGGCTGATGCCCGAGACCAGCGAAGAAGCTCAGGGTGAGGTTAAATCCTCAGAGGCTGAGGAGGACATGAATAAGGGCACCCCGATAAAGGCTCCACCTCCTCCTCCTCTTCCTCCACCTCCGGAACATTCCGAATCAAACAGCTGCCAGACGGAGCAGCTCCCAGAAGCTACCTCACCAGAAAAGGGAGACACTCCGGTCCGAGCTCCCGATGCCTTGTCTGAGGGGAAAAAGCACCACACTGAGGCAGCAGTCTCTTCTGAGGCGGCCTCGGCCACGCCCACCCCGCCCACCGTCACCGCAGGTCACGGCTCAGTGACCAGGGCTGAACGGCTCCGGTTCATCCTGGGCGCGTCAGAGGACAACTCTTCGGATGAGGAGTTGGTGGTCTCAGAGCCGCCTGCCAGACAGGCCACGGGTGAGGCCTCCGTCGTCTCCTCACAAGCGTCTGCAGTCTCAGCTCCTCTGCAAGAGAGTCCGCCAGTGATGACAACTTCCTCTTCCACCTCCAGCATAAGGTAAAGACTGCTTTTGGGGGCAGACTTGTCTTTGTTCCTCCAATTCTTTGTTCCTGTTGAATCTCCTCTTTAAATACTGTATTGAGAATTCCACATGGTGAACCGTCAATTCAGATGTGAGACTTCCAGCTGTTTGGATGTAGAAGGAAAAGTATAAAATGTATTTTGTATGAATAACAGATAAATGCAATTAGTTTGAAATCAGAAGGCATCTTCTGACCAGTATGTGAAACTTTGTCATGTCCCATGTATTGGTGTTGAATATTTTTTGTTGTTTTTAGGGTCACAGTCATGTCAAAGGTTAGCTTAATTAAACAGGAAGCAATGGACTAAACTGGATCAAAAAAGAATAATTTTCCCAAATCAAGGATTAAGATTAAAAAAGGTTATTTTAATTAAAAATGAAAGGAATGTTAGTGAAAAGGAGGTTCATTATTGCATATTAAACATTTGTTTTCAAATATTTTAAGTGTAGGATACTTTTTCCACGACTGATAAAGTCAAGAAACATACTTGTTTACATTTTTAAACTGCAGTGACTCCTAACGTTCACTTGGGGGCACTGTTGTACCACAACCAATGTTTGAATCGATTACAGGCTTTTGTACACTGAGGTATGTGTACAGCCAGTGATCACCTGACCACAAGATTCTGCCCAGTGTTATTGTTGCGTGCCGTGCATTTCTGCACTATTAATGGAACAAGAGGTTCTGACTTTGTGCCTAGTCTGCATTCAGATGTAAATGGCATGTCCTAACATGGCAAACATTTCCCCTCCCAAAAACAGCATGGGTTCAGGGAATTTAACAAGATTGACCACCCATAAAACATGGAATCATTTCTCTTAAAAAAGAATTGCAAAGTATGTTTTCTGGATTGATGAGTTACCATTTGGACTCATGGGTAGTTGGTTGGCCTGTTTCCTAATCGGCCACTTGATGTGCCCGCTTTTGGCTCAGTGACCCCAGAGCAGATGGATAAAGGGTCGCTCTCGGCTGTGGTTAATTATTGCTTGGATTAGGAGATGTGTGTATGATTACCATGGAGGTGAATCTCACAGGGGATAAAGGTAAGGCTGACCTTTCTAGCCCTGTCATGGTGTTGATATTGGTTTTTATTTCCCTTGTGGAAAATGTTTTAAGACAATCTTTGGAAATCCCTTTTTGTAGTTTCTTATGAGTACTTTAAAATGTGAGCCTGACATGCAGAAGTTATTGTTGAAGTTTTAAAACATTCATTTTAGCAGTGTTCATTCGTTTGTTAACATTGAGATTATTGTATGGTGCTGTGTGTTAATATCAGTACAACAACAAATAGTTGTGTGTTGTACGATAGCTGTTTGTTTGTTGTATGTCATTGAAATCTGTCTTTGGATGTCATTGGCGTTGTTTACATGGGTGTCTATGTGTAAGTGCAGAGGCTGTGGGTTCTTCAAGCTGTGGCTTTTTCAGTCTTGGCTGCCTGAAAAAGGGGAAGTGCGGTAATTAAGAAATGCTCAGGACGTGATTGTTTTTCACGGAGGGGCTTGTGCGGACGTGACCGAACCCTCCCGGAGTAGCATGTTTGTGTCCTTGTGTGGAGCACAGCTGGGGCAGATCTGTGGCGCGCACATCCAGGGGCGGTGAAGGCAGAGGAATGGGGGTGTGGGTGGGTCTTGGGGGGAGGGTAGAAAGTTGCAAAAGGAGGAAGAGAGGGAGGGAGAGAAAGAGGAAGGGGGTGGACAGAAGTTTCAGCTTTTGGCCCAACAGATCTCTGCTCAGAGAGAGATCGCCTGAACCCTTAACCATGGAGGAGGACTGGAGGCAATCGCACAACTGGTTTCAGTGTCTGAAGAGGTTAGTGTTTGACAGGACAGTCTTCCCCTCTCCATTGTTTGGCATGCTCTGTCTCGTAGGGGCTTTTTAACCAGTGTCCTGAAACAACCCTCAGATTGAGGAACAAAAAGAATGCAGCTCAGTGGGCTGGCAGTGGAAGCTGTGCGTTTCTGCTGTTTTTCACAGCGACAGCCAGTGAGGGGGACCAGCGCCAGACTGTCAGGACAAGCTCTGCAAACGATAGCGTCCACCAGCGATCTGTTTAGATTTTAGGAGTGTTTAGACAGCAGTTGGAGGTTCACAGATTTGCTCTTAAGTTTAGCTGTGTTGGAATGTGGGGCTTGAGGACCTGTAACAGATAAACATTTCCTGCTCCATTTGCTTCTATAAATAAATACATGCAGCATTCTTTCTTGATTTGGTAAATGTGTTATGTAGTATGCAACAGTTTCTATTACTCTTTTGTTCCTTGTTTTTTGCAGTTTTCTAGTTTTCTGGCAGCGTCTGTCTGTTTATGTTTCTGATTTGTTCTGTGTCAGCCCGCACCAAGGCTGTCCTGTGTGTGAAGTGCAATAGGCTAAGAGCGGCTTTATCTGTCCCTCCGGGGGAAGGGAGAGATTAGATGGCAAAAAATGAGTATGCAGCTTTTTTGGAGGTTTAACATGTACAAAAAGTGCTAGCTCTGGGAAAAACAATATTCCTACTGAGTAGGAATAATGGTCTGTGTGTACAGAAAGTGCAAAGACGTTTTGCTTGTGCTAAAACATTGTGTGAAGATTAGCCCTGTCTGTGACAAAAAAAAAAATAACCATTTGAACTGAGAGTTTGCACCACAGTGTGTGTGTGTGTGTGTGAACTCTCAGTTTTAGTGATGAAAGAGCAGGGGAACCTTGAGATTTATGAATGGGAACATACCATCCTTTGCTGGGGGAACACTTGGATGGCAGTCAGCTTTCTGGAGCAGCCCAGTAGCACAATTGGGAGGCAGTTTAAGCCGTTTAATCACTGATGTAAGTAAATATTATTTTAAAGGTGCCACTTCCCCTTCCTGGACCTAAGAATTAATCTTGTTGACTAAACCCCCACTGTTGACTTGCTTTTCCCTGATGTCTGGTTGCCTTAGCAATGTTTTCCAGTTTTTAGATGAAAATAATGAGATCGATAGTTACCTAGGTATCTGAATAGTTGCATCGCTTTGGATTGGAGGGCTAGCCAGTCAGCTAACAAGCTTTGAAATAATAATTCCTAGAATTCTTCACTCCTGTACCGCTAACTTGTGAGCTGAATTTACTAGCTGTATCTGTTTATGCACTACTTTACTTTCTTGAGCCATAATTTGAGTTGAAATATTAAGCGTCTGTAGCCCAAGTAATGGCTCTTTAAACTGAAAGGATAAATGCTTTCTTGAAATCACACTATACAGTGTTTAAACCTGAAAACCAGGGCCAGGTGGATTGGTCTAGCAGTACCCTTAATTCTCAGGCTTTTTTGCATGGCTGATCAGTTCTGACTGATGCCTACTGAAGACTGATGATGTTTTAGACAACTGGTCATCTAGTTGGGGCACTAATTAGCAGTGCTAAATCCAGTAAGCTACTGACTACAACAGGTACAACAGATATGTGCTGTTTTGACCAATCATATTGAACAAACTAACTTCCCCATTCAGACCCTCAAAAGCAGTGGTTTACCGTTTTCATCCTAGAAGGGTCAGTGTTGGTATAGGCTTTTGTTCAATGCAAGACTTTGATTTGTGTGATACCCTTGCAGTCAGGGTTTCCTGTCAATATGAAAGACCTTTGCAACGCTGTGCAGGGCATCAGCCCAAAAGAAATGCCATAGAACAGCTTGGACACTGATCTTCAGTGAAGGGAGTCTTTATACTCATTGAGGTGTACATTGAGGTGTCTCAGGCAGTACAGCCATGTTATCCAGAAATCTTTTACTTTCAAAGTTGGGGGTGGGTACATTGATGGGTTTAGATTTGTATGGTTTAATGTGGGTGCTGTAAATATCTATTTGTATTCATTACATTTGTGTTGTGGATTACATTTCTTTGAACTGCATGTATAAACCATGTCCGGCCTCTTTAAAGAGTTAATTAGCCTTACCGTTTGAGTTTGATAAAATATTAACCACTGATTGGCTGGTTTCACCCTGGTCTGCACTCATAAGGCTGAACGTTATCAGTCACAACCTGCCGCTGAGAGGCCATGGCTTCAGGTAAGAATGCTGCTGCATTAGTTGTAGTTTTTCTTTGTGATCCTAAGATTGGTTAAAATCCTGGTGAAGGTGATGTGATCTGTTTTCGTCATGAGCATTTATGAAAGTCACTGTATGGTACATGTAATTCATGTCTCTGCTGTGCCCTATCGACTTGAATCAAACCTTTGACTGTAAGGAATTTAATGTAGCCGTCAGGTGTGAAGTTTCTGTATTTCGGCAGCCTCAACATGGGTCATAGCTTTCTTTTAACCATTGTTAATGTTTCTGTCACTCTTGACTTCCTTTATATGGCCACAGAAGACCAGAGTCCCCTAGAAGGTCCCACAATAACTTTGAAGTGCCATTTTTTTTTGGCAGCTTAGTCAAGGAGAAATGAAGGCTCTTTATGCCGGTCTATGCAGTGTTATCTTGGACTGTGTGTAACAGATTAGTTATTACATTTAGTTTTTTGCATTTGCCCAGGTCCAGCCTTTCTGAGATTCACACAGTGTATAAGGAAGTGTCTTCCAGTGCTCCTTCCTAGAGCAACACTTATCTGTGGTTTACAGTATGCTCTTTTTACAGCTCTTGCAGAGATACTTGCTGTGTAGTTTATGGCTCATAGGTTGCTGCAGGACAGTATTGTAGTTCCCCTGCATGCAGAATTGAGTCACAGTTTTCATGACTCAGCTCAAACTTGAGCATATATGCTTCGAACTTGAACTTTGAGGATTCTTAGGACAACTCCTCTGTCAAGGGAGTTGAAAAGTTGTAATGTGTAGCATAAAGATTTTAGCCACAACTCAGCCTTGCTGTTGATGCAAAGAAAAGCATAGTTGACAATTACAGGTTATACGTATTAATCTCCAAAAATATACTGGTCACCTGTTGACGTATTAGGCCTACATTCGTATTCTGGCTGTGAAACACTTTGAGCATAATGCTTGAAAAGAGCAGATTTTTGCCGTTGTGATTGTTTTCATAGCACTTAGGGTGATTCACCTTTAAATCAGTGTTATAAGATTAAAAACACAGCGGTTCCTGCCTACCTCAGCTGAGCTGTGATTCCTGCATTGCTGTGGGGTTAGCGTGACTCCTTCTCTTCTCTCCCCCAGGCCTAGCATGTCAGGCCTGCACCTGATGAAAAAGGGCAGAGAACACCGCAAGATGGATCTACAGCGAGACTTCACCGTGGCCTCCCCAGCTGAGTTTGTCACCCGTTTTGGGGGGAACCTCGTCATCGACAAGGTAAGGTGCCCCCCCACCAAGGATTACAGGGGTGGGCTAACTCAGGCCTGCAGGCTTTGTGTTTGTGTGTGTGTGTGTGTGCGTGTGTGTGCACACACATGCATGCAAACAGGTTTTGTTTCTACCATTTACCCTGGTTAGATATTAGCCAATTAGCTGCTGTATACACTAATGCCAAATCACTTGTAGACTTTACCATAGTGAAACATTTTATAGTGGACATAAGAGTCTTCGGCGGTCATTCATGTGCTTATGAAGACATGTTGCTGGAAAATGCCAGATCAAATAAATGATTGGGCTAATTGAATAATTACAAGCTAAAGTGGGCATGAAATCCAGACACAGATGTGGGCCTCCTTACCCACCCCTCATGAATGGTACTCAAAGAGCAGAGTGGAGCAGAGAAGTGGGACAGTGACAGTGGAGTGAAGACGTGGGACAGTGACAGTGACAGTGGGAGGTGGGACACAGCGGTGAGAGGTGGGGAAAGTGACAGTGGACAGTGACAGTGGAGCAGTGACAGTGGAGACAGTGCGGTGGGACAGTGACAGTGGAGCAGAGAGGTGGGACAGTGACAGTGGAGTGACAGTGGAGAGAGGTGGGAAAGTGACAGTGGAGAGAGAGGTGGGACAGTGACAGTGGAGCAGAGATGTGGGACAGTGACAGTGGAGCAGAGCGGTGGGACAGTGACAGTGGAGCACAGCGGTGGGACAGTGACAGTGGAGCAGAGCGGTGGGACAGTGACAGTGGAGCAGAGATGTGGGACAGTGACAGTGGAGCAGAGATGTGGGACAGTGACAGTGGAGCAGAGAGGTGGGACAGTGACAGTGGAGCAGAAGAGGTGGGACAGTGACAGTGGAGCAGAGAGGTGGGAAAGTGACAGTGGAGCAGAGAAGAGGTGGGAAAGTGACAGTGGAGCAGAGAGGTGGGAAAGTGACAGTGGAGCAGAGAGGTGGGACAGTGACAGTGGAGCAGAGAGGTGGGACAGTGACAGTGGAGCAGAGAGGTGGGACAGTGACAGTGGAGTGAAGAGGTGGGACAGTGACAGTGGAGTGAAGAGGTGGGACAGTGACAGTGGAGCAGAGAGGTGGGAAAGTGACAGTGGAGCAGAGATGTGGGACAGTGACAGTGGAGTGAGAGGTGGGACAGTGACAGTGGTGGAGTGGGACAGCAGTGGGTGGGAGAAGTGACAGTGGAGTGAAGAGGAGGGAAGAGGTGGGACAGACAGTGACAGTGACAGTGGGAGTGAGAGGTGGGACAGTGACAGTGGAGCAGAGATGTGGGACAGTGACAGTGGAGTGAAGAGGTGGGACAGTGACAGTGGAGCGGAGACGTGGGACAGTGAGTGGGATGTGTTGTGATTTAGAACATTAATTGTGGAATGAAGAGGTGATGTTTATAAGTGATCCGATTAGAAAGGTCCTGCAGGTCATACCTCCTGTGACAAATTCTATCAGGGGTATTTTGTTTATGCGACTAATTGTCATAATCTTGTCTACCCATGCATGGCAGCGGAGTCTAAGTCATTTTATGTGATTGAGCCAAGTGAAAGAATTAAGCTTTGCATAATGAGAACCTTCAGCAGGCATGTAATCACTTTGGCAGGGGATTAAGGAAAGGCACATGTTTGGTGCCTTTATTTGGCATTTTAAAAACATTGTTTTGCATAGTTGTAAAGAACACTTTGTGATTTGTGTGTCGGTGGCACAGTTTTTTGTTTTATTCTTTGAATTACAGCACAAAAGCTAAGTTCTGTTGCTCTCTCCCTCTAGTATTATCTCTTGTCTAAAACTAAAGGGTTCTCTGTATATAGATATGTGGTTTTAATTGCAGATAAATAATCTGCACGAGTCTATGCAGATAATAAATGCAAAGAATAAATATGACCAAATATTTCTGTAACAACTACTGTATTGCAGTAGATGGGTAGAGATGAATCAGAAGAAATGGTTTACAATTACTTACTCTCTTTCTCCAAAGGTACTGATAGCTAACAATGGCATAGCGGCAGTGAAATGCATGCGGTCTATACGGCGCTGGTCCTACGAGATGTTCCGGAATGAGAGGGCCATTCGCTTCGTGGTGATGGTAACCCCTGAGGATCTGAAGGCCAATGCAGGTAATATAATAACACAGCCTCTTAACTGTTTCAGTGGTGGATGCCAGGCAACATGATGACCTTTTTGTGGGCACACAGAACTAAATTAGAAGCCCGCATTTATGGGGCTTGTTAATAAGTGAACTAGGAGGATGTGATTGTCTAAAGGGAATACGACTGTGTGTTGTACCTCCTAGAGTACATCAAAATGGCGGACCACTATGTTCCAGTACCTGGTGGGCCAAATAACAACAACTACGCCAATGTGGAGCTGATTGTGGACATTGCAAAGAGAATCCCTGTGCAGGTAAATCAGTGACCTGCACCAGCTGGAGCCTCTGGATTGAGCACTGCTGTACCTGACCCAGAACAGGGCCAAAGTGTTTGAGATGTACCCTGCTGTACACCCTGTTTTTATCATATTACAGATTTAAGGACCAATATCCTTGTATCCCTGATAACAGTCAACCAGTAATGTTGGAACTCGGGACACTGTTTCATTATTTTTCTCAGAAGAAGAACTTCTAGAATGTATTTTGGAAGTATGACATTTTTCTCAGATGTGTTGTATGCTTTAAACACTTCATACCTGCATTCTCTATTCTCTGTTACTGTATCTGTGTTGAAGTGTTTGCTTTGATATAGACTGCTGTGGGTTGACTCATTTATATCATGAAGTCAGGCTATCACTAGGTGCTGTTGACTAGACTTTTTACTCCCAACAGCCTCTGAGCTGTACATGGCTGCCTCAGCACTGACTTATGCTGTGGATTAGTTCCTCAGCTGTGAGGCTGAGACTGAGGTCTCTGGGGCCCGGGGGGTCTCTGGGGCCTGAGGCCTTTTTGTAGAGTTGTCCTTCACTGCTGTCTCTGTTTTCACAGGCTGTGTGGGCTGGATGGGGTCACGCTTCTGAAAATCCCAAACTTCCAGAACTCTTGCAGAAAGCAGGGATATGCTTTTTGGGTAAAATGCAGAAAAATGTTTAACCTAAATGTAGAATGGCACATTTAAAATTGCACTGCATGTGTTGTAGTTTTTCCTAGTTTCACCACAATTTCTATCCTTGGGTATGACTCCACAGTCTAATAAAAATTATTAATTAATTGGCTGATCAATTTTTGCATCACCCATCATAAGGAAGAATAGACACAGTGGATAGTCTTGAGTTGTCAGGTCTTTAATAAGTTTGTTTCGTAATGGGAAATTAACATACTTTCATATTTTAGACTCTTCCCACTACTTTGATGTTGGACATTTTTAGTAATGTATTTCCAGACAGGACTTATTTCCTCCCTCTCTAGTTTTGCCTTCTGCAATTTTAAAAATGCTGTCCTCATTTCATCCAATAAACCTTGTAGGTTTCAGTTCAAGCCTTTAAATAGTGAATTGATTGATTGATTGATTCCAGCCCTGCTTATTCCATCACTGATTTCTTTGTCAGGTCCCCCAGCAAGGCCATGTGGGCCCTCGGAGATAAGGTGGCCTCGTCCATCGTCGCGCAGAGTGCGGATATCCCCACCCTGCCCTGGAGTGGATCAGGTGACTGGTTTACATTGCTATCAAGCACACTGTCAGACCCAGGAAGTATAAGACCGGGAACGTAGACAGTACCTCACACGGTCTTTAGTCTCACCAGCTGCTCAGCTCCTACGTTGCTTTCATTCTGTCCGCGTATTCGCTGCTGGAGACCCCATTGCTAATGGGACTTTTCTGTACTATATTACAGTGCTGAATATCAGAGATATTCTAGTCTCAGATAAATTCTGTAAGGGCCCCTAAGGGCTTTTTTTGGAGATGTTGCCAATTGGTATACTTGAGTTTCAATGGTATGGAGAAAACTCTCAGTGTTAGGAACGCAAAGTGGAATATCTGAAGGATAGGATCTTAAGCATCTGTGGTTTCGTTCACTAATAAGATTTGACGCCTTTCATTTTTTTTACATTGAAAGATCAATGATGGAGAGCTATTTACATTGCAGTAATGCAGGAAAATATTAATATTGATTTGAACTGGAGCTGGGTCTCTCTGCAGAAGAATATTGATGTTTCAGAATCTAAATATACTGTAAAGACTGTTAATTTATGAATGTTAGAGTTAGTGGTTAAGAGCGCAGTTCATCTGAACTCATAAACAGAGATTGGAGGAATTGTGTTTGCAATGTTTTATAGACTTAATTTGATTTACATGGCTGTGTGTTTGTTAAAGGCACAAGCAAAAGTATCATAAAATCTTTGCTATCAGTAATGACAGGAGGGTTTGACACGGTAACATCAGGAAGTTATCGCACTGTGGTTGGTATTGCTGCTGGCCTGTATAATCTCCTGTATGGGTCCTGTTTTTATCATGTAACAAGCCACACCTGGAGCTCCAGTCCAATATTACAATGGCTGGAGGGTGTACACATCATGTACACAGTCAAAAAACAGAATGAAAAGCTCCAAAACTTAAATTTACCATATTCTTTGTGTGAACTTTACTACAGCAATATTTCTATTTGTTCCTGTTTTTAAAGATTTCTATCTGTGCTTGTAATTTTTGAATTTTGGTTGTATATTTGGTCCTGTGTGTCTTTGTGTTTCTGTATTTTGCCATGTGAAGTGTGCAGCCCAGTGCAGTTGGGAGGTTGTCTGATGTTTAACTTCTTCAAAGATTCTGTAGACTCTGCTCTGTATTTTTAACATCAAAACTTTTCTCTCCTTGCCATTTGGAGCTGGAACATTCCAATCTTCTGAAATTCCATTCAGGGTAATTTGCTACTGTAGAGATGAATGTTCTGTACTGTATTCTAGCCCTGGATACTCCTGTTACATAAGAGGAACGTAAGAACGTATAATGATGAGAACAGACCACTCAGCTCATACAGGCTCGTCTAGAGAACCGCCAGCGCTGCATCAAGCCTGGATTTAATTACTCCAAGGGTCTCCAAGGGCTTCCTGGCAGGGTGTTCCAAGATTGACAACTGGCTGTGTGAAGAAATTGTTCCTAATATCAATAATACTTCCTGATACCAGGGTTAGTACTGGGAAGCTCCTGCAGACAGGAGAGGAGGGAGGGATTGCAGGAGTTGAATATCTGGCGAATCTAAACATCTTTGCTGTCCTGCCTGTCCCCCCTGCAGGTCTGCGGGTGGAGTGGGTGGAGGAGGACCAGCATCTGGGTCGTGTGATCAGTGTGCCTCCAGAGCTCTATGCCCAGGGCTGCGTGCGTGATATCGATGAAGGGCTTGCGGTACATTTTGTCCCCCTATTTTTTTTTTTTCTTGTAGGACAGCTGTGTTCCCTTGATTGAGTACAGGAAACTACCTTGTTCTTGCTTTGTTTTAAAGTCATGTGAATTATAAAGAGGTGATCATGAGAACATTGGAAAGATATTGACATGCTTGTTTTTCATTGAAAAACTGGTTGATTCAAGATAGAGAAAGGTGATTGCCTGTGTAGGCAGTTATGATGGTATTATGTGCTAACAGGAAAGTAATAAGGGTGATCCAAATGTTTCACAAATGTAACTCCTGTTGTACTTTTTTCTGCTGCAGCAGCAGGCAAGCAGTGTAATGGAGTCATGGACTATTTTTACATATTGCCTCTGTTTACCAGTGTATTCAATTTCAAATGCAATTTTAGGTTGTATATTATCCATGGTTTGCTATCTCGTTTGCTATTTATGGTAATCCATATCATTTGGCTCTGATATCTGTTCAAGCAGCACTGTCTGCTGTTCTAGAAATGTTTTTGCAACTCGATGTTTGAATCTGTACCAGTTCATTGAAAAAAAAAACTGTACATGCACATTTTGTATGCATTTACATATGTTCTGCACATTTTGTGTGTTGAGTACTTTGTAGGTAAAACTTTTTTCTCATGGACTGAACCAGTTTTCCCACATTATCGCTAATGCTTTGCTCACTGGATGGACTTTCAGTAGCTGGTGTGGGGGGCAGTTTCACTGGGAGAAATAATGCCTTTTATTGGGGATTGAAAATGGCTGTTGGAACCGTTTTTTCTCCTTGCAGGGGGCAGAGAGAATCGGGTATCCAGTGGTGATTAAAGCATCTGAAGGTGGAGGGGGGAAGGGAATCCGGAAAGTGGACAACGCTGATGACTTTGCAAGCTCCTTCAGACAGGTGAGGGTTCAGGGTCCACAATAGCAAAGTATCACAGAGCATAGAGTGCTGATCTAGCATCGGGTTACCCTCGTCTTTATCCTAACCTTATCCATTATGAGATAAAACTCTAAACCGATCTTGCATTAGTATTCCATGACACTTATTGTGTACGGGCCCAGGGGAAAACTGGAGGACACAGGTCTGACCTCAAATCTTTAAGGGCCACATTGTCTCCTGGTGTTTGTGGAGTTGAACTATCACATAATTTAGGACTTTTAGGCATAATGTATGGACTCAATGAATGTATAAAAATGAATATAATATAAAAAGACAAAAAAACAGCATAAACTGTGGCCCACCAGGCCTGGGGACTGACACTGTGTTATGACACACGGAAGCAGTTACATAATCTGGATTCCCTCCCAGGTGCAAGTGGAGGTACCAGGCTCGCCCGTATTTGTCATGCAGCTGGCACAGCATGCGCGCCACCTGGAGGTCCAGATCCTGGCAGATCAGTACGGTAACGCCATCTCACTGTTCGGGCGCGACTGCTCCATCCAGAGGAGGCACCAGAAGATCATTGAAGAGGCCCCAGCCACCATCGCAGCTCCTTCTATTTTTGAGCAGATGGAAAAAGTAAGTTGGACCACCCTCCCCCACCACCCCCAAAAAAAAAACCTTTTGCTGAATAAATTTTGGCTTGACCCACTGTTTAAACTACCATCATTATGATGTTTTTATTTTAGCTTTGTATCACGTCATGAAGTTTGGAAATTGTGTTGAACCATTATCCAAGCCCAAAATCTTGGCTCCTCCAAATCAGCAGGGGTCACTCTTCAATTTTTTTGTTGCAGTATGCTGTGCGACTGGCTAAGATGGTGGGGTACGTGAGCACAGGAACTGTTGAGTACCTGTACTCTGAAGATGAAAGCTTCCACTTCCTGGAGCTGAATCCCCGTCTGCAGGTGGAACATCCCTGTACCGAGATGATCGGTGATGTTAACCTGCCAGCTGCCCAACTCCAGGTATGATCCATGTTAAACCATGTGGTGTATCTCTCAAATTATCACCCCTGCACCAGAAATTAAGCAAAGTAGTATATTGGCAACATTGTAGAAAAATGATTAGGGAGAATGATGTCCTAAATTAAGGACCACTAAGCTAAAGCAAGAATACAATTTAAGATGATTGAGGAACGGCTTCAGCATTAACTCTATGTCTGCAGATTGGAATGGGGATCCCCCTCCACAGAATCAAAGACATCAGGGTGCTGTACGGGGAGAGTCCGTGGGGCGACACCAACATCAACTTCGAGGCCCCTGAGTGCCCCCCCAGCCCCCGGGGCCACGTCATTCGCAGCTCGGATCACCAGCGAGAACCCGGATGAGGTGAGGGGCTCGGGTTCGACTGAATACCTGCATCTGTTTGAAACCCAGTTATGAAGAGCATTGTCCAAAAATCAAACGTTGACCATATTTACGGCACGTGATATTAGAAATGAACTGTGTAGGAAAATTGTTTAAAAACCCACAACAAGAGCAATAAGAAACCCAGTATCAGCCTAGGTTTTTTCAAGAAAAAAGCTTCCTGTTCATAGCAGTTGGCAGGTCTTTGCTGATGTATCTCCTCTGTGCTGCACACAGGGCTTCAAGCCCAGCTCAGGGACCGTGCAGGAGCTCAACTTCCGCAGCAGCAAGAACGTGTGGGGCTACTTCAGCGTAGGGGCGGCGGGAGGCCTGCATGAGTTCGCTGACTCCCAGTTCGGCCACTGCTTCTCCTGGGGGGAGAACCGAGAAGAAGCCATCTCGTAAGCCCGCCCCCTCCTCCCCCATGAGCTCTTAACCAGTCTACAGTGACCCTAGCATCAAACACACGTGTCCGTGCTCATGAAGACCAGGGGTTCTGCTCTAAAGCCTGCTTACCTGCTTACCTTTAATGTATTAAAATAATAATTATAATAAGGTTCAAAATCACTGCTTCTGCTATGGGATGCTTTATGATTACTGGTCATATTCTGTGATATCTTTATTATTATCTTTATTATTCAGTAATATAAAAACAATATATAACCAGTCTTGTATGAATTAAATATGACTATTGAAGTAACCAAATGTCAATAGTGTAGTTCTACAACCTTTATTTTTGCCTCTGAATAAGGAAGTGATAATGGCATGCATTTATGACAACAAGTGGGTACTCCTACTCTTCCAAATTTTTAAAGTTATTTATGTAATACATTACATAGGAACGTCTCCAGCCCAAAGTGCTT
Source organism: Albula goreensis (assembly GCA_022829145.1). Classification (NCBI taxonomy): domain Eukaryota; kingdom Metazoa; phylum Chordata; class Actinopteri; order Albuliformes; family Albulidae; genus Albula; species Albula goreensis. The sequence continues at coordinate 38,795,470 of CM040744.1, forward strand.
TACATTGAAAAAGAAAAGTGACATGTACTCATAAACAAAGAAACTGGCAAAGTGTCATAGAATATTTCAGTAATAAAAACAAGATATTAAAAATATGATGCCCACTATTTATAAGTCTTGTACATGTCAAAGGAGACTATGTCAAGGTTGACCTAAAGCGAGCTTTATGACGTTTGCATGTGTAAAATGCCGGTGAAAATGGCGCTGTCCCTGGATTGGCTGAGACAGCTGTGGGGGTGGTTGTGTGCAGGAACATGGTGGTGGCCATGAAGGAGCTGTCTATCCGCGGGGACTTCAGGACCACTGTGGAGTACCTCATCAAACTGCTGGAGACAGAGAGTTTCAGGAACAACGACATTGACACTGGATGGCTGGACCACCTCATTGCAGAAAAAGTGCAGGTAAAAGGATGCCTTTTAATTATTATGCATGTGTTTGCAGAAGACAGCTGTGTCAGGAATTAGCAGTACTACAATGTATCTGTTCCATGAATGCCTTAAATCGGATTACTCCATTCTATTTATATATTTTTCAGACTGTTAGATCTTCTTTGCCAGACATGGGAGCCATTTAGTGAAATAAGTGAGTTTAGTGCACAGGTGGAACAAGTACATGGTAGTACTTATACTCTCTGAAGCTAGGGCTTTCCATCTTTGTTACTGTATTCACTTTAAGGAAATGCACAAGTGTTTTTCAGATCCTCTGCTAGAGTCCTTCATAGAGCACTGCAGGATCCCAAGCAGGGTCAATAAACACACTGATGTTTCCTGTGTGTCCGTTTGTGTGCTCTGCCCTGCAGGCGGAGCGGCCTGACACCATGCTCGCAGTGGTGTGTGGATCTCTTCATGTGGCAGATGCCAGTTTCAGGAAGAGCATGTCAGACTTCCTGCACTCTCTGGAGAGGTGCGTTGTTCAGGATGAGCCAGTGACATCATTATGTGACATCACTATCACCTTTTAATGTACTGAATACTGATGTGATCAGCTGTTATTGGTTTATTACGGATACATCTGTATTGGCAGGAATTTCCCAGATAATGAACCTAAGAAAAATCTTTACCATGCATATTTATTTTTGGTTGTTATTTCTGAAAACAATTAAAGTTGAAGTAATAGTGGCGTAACACTGTTACTCAAAATAGTTGTTGGGAAATACATTGGTGATCTGTTTATTTTGTTGCAAAACCAGTGACAGTGGAATTGGATCCAAAAATTCTGTGTCAGTCGAGCCACAAGAACGTAACCACCTTACTGTTGGAATTCAAAATTATCTAAACAAATTGTCTGCAAGTCTTTGAACAAGTTTTTACATCTTTAGAGGTCAAGTGCTGCCAGCCGCTAGTCTGCTGAACACTGTGGGTGTGGACCTCATATATGAAGGTGTGAAGTACTGTCTGAAGGTACTAAACCCTCTTATCTCACAGCTGCTTATCCCTTCAACATTTTCTATCAGTCTGTGGTATCTTTCTTTGCCACAGTGCGCATGGTACTAAACTTGTGTGAATGGTCATTGTTTAGGTTGCCCGCCAGTCACCCACCACGTACGTTATAATTATGAACAATTCAGACATTGACATCGATGTGCACAGATTAAGCGATGGTGGCCTACTTCTCTCATATGACGGCTGCAGCTATACCATCTACATGAAAGAGGAAGTGGAGAGGTGAGACTTCATAAAACTGAAAAGACACTCTTGATGGTTTACTTCTAACAACAGCTTGTTGTAAAAGGACTAATGTGTTTGTCTAAAATGAAACTATATGTTATATCCATTTACTTGTGTTTCTTCTAGTTATCGAATCACGATAGGCAACAAAACCTGTGTGTTTGAGAAGGAGAAAGACCCAACAGTGCTTAGGTCGCCATCTGCTGGTAAACTGCTGCAGTACATGGTGGAGGATGGAGGCCATGTATGTGCTGGGCATTCCTATGCAGAAATTGAGGTAAATTATAAAACAAGCCTTCACTGAAAATCTGTCTGTTCAAGAACAGACTCAAACATATTGGATTCACCCCCAGTCCCTTAGCTGTTGTGTAACACTGCTGTGATGTGCTGAGGGGAAGCTTTACCTGCTCTGTGTTGGGCCTGCAGGTGATGAAGATGGTGATGGCGCTGAATGTGCAGGAGTCGGGGTGCGTGCGTTTCGTCAAGCGGCCCGGGGCCGTTCTGGAGCCGGGCTGCATTGTGGCCCATTTGGAGCTGGATGACCCCACCACCATTCAACCGGCAAGTTGTGCTTATGACTCTACCTGCCCTCAGTGGCAGCTCTGTGATTGACCCCAGTGGCAGCTCTGTGATTGACCCCAGTGGCAGCTCTGTGATTGCCCTCAGTGGCAGCTCTGTGATTGACCCCAGTGGCAGCTCTGTGATTGACCCCAGTGGCAGCTCTGTGTTTGCCCTCAGTGCCAGCTCTGTGATTGCCCTCAGTGGCAGCTCTGTGATTGCCCTCAGTGCCAGCTCTGTGATTGACCCCAGTGCCAGCTCTGTGATTGCCCTCAGTGGCAGCTCTGTTTGCCCTCAGTGGCAGCTCTGTGATTGACCCCAGTGGCAGCTCTGTGATTGACCCCAGTGGCAGCTCTGTGATTGACCCCAGTGGCAGCTCTGTGATTGACCCCAGTGCCAGCTCTGTGTTTGCCCTCAGTGCCAGCTGTGTGATTGCCCTCAGTGGCAAGGCTGTGGTTTTGTAGCAGTGAGGATGAGTCCTTGTGTTCTCTGTTTCCCAGGTGGAGCTGAACACCGGCACCCTGCCCTCCCAGCAGCCCTTGCCCATCACTGGGGAGAAGTTGCACCAGGTCTTCCACAGCGTGCTGGAGAACCTGGTCAAGATCATGGATGGATTCTGCCTCCCTGAGCCCTACTTCAGCAATAAGGTGAGTGTCTCCCTACACCATTGGCTACAGTCCGCTGCACTGGACTGGTAACTCTTTAGAGTAAGGAGTTGTTAAACTCAGCGTCTGGATATCAAGCGTGTGAAAGTCCTGTAGCCCGACGAGGGCCGATTTTACCTGCCGCTCCCCGTAGGTGAAGCAGTGGGTGGGAACGCTGATGAAGACCCTGCGGGACCCCTCCCTCCCCCTGCTGGAGCTGCAGGAGATCATGACCAGCGTGTCGGGGCGCATCCCCGTTTCCGTGGAGAAGGCCATCCGTAAGGTGATGGCTCAGTATGCCAGCAACATCACCTCTGTGCTCTGCCAGTTCCCCAGCCAGAGGGTGAGTCCGTGGTCCAGCATGCTCATAATGCGTTCATAATGCACTTAATATTACTCATAACACATTCATAACACACTCATAATGCACCTATAACACACTTGTAATGTCCCCATCTTGCACATATAATGCAGTCCTTACTCACTCTTTACTGAAGGTGTAATGTAATGTAATCATGCATCACCTCCAGTGCACTCCTCATAATGTTATCACCATTTTGGTGCAGTGAATATTGTGACACAAAGATACAACCCTTGTAAGATGTGGAATAATCAGAGTGTTGTTTGTCTGAAACCTCGGATTTGTTCAGCATTCATCTCAGGGCAAAGTCAATTTTAGAGCAATTGTGAACAGCACAGCCACATAACTGTTGAATTGTATTTGTCCAAATGGAATTGGTGACGCTTGCGCTGAAACGGGATGAATAGAATAGAATGGCATTGATGTGCATTTGGACCATTGAAATTGAGCCCCGAATACATGTATGTTTCTTGGTGCTGGAGTCATTATGTGTTGCTGTTCTCAGATCGCTAACATCCTGGACAGTCATGCCGCCACCCTGCAGAGGAAGGCTGACCGTGAGGTCTTCTTCATGAACACACAGAGCATTGTACAGCTTGTCCAGAGGTCAGTCCACTCTTATTCCTTTTTTCTTTACATTTTTATTTACTTTTAATTTTTTTGGGGAGGGGCGACATTTAGCAGACACCCTTACCCCGAGCGACCTACACAGCTAACATTTTTACATGGTATCCGTTTGTACAACTGGATATTTTACTAAAAGCAATTCAGGTCTAGGTATTTTGCTTTGGAATGCAGCTGCAGTGCACAGCAGGAGAGGTCACCTGTGGAACGTTGTAACCCTCAGGTACCGTAGCGGAATTCGAGGCTACATGAAGTCGGTGGTGTTGGACCTGCTAAAGAAGTACCTGGAAGTGGAGATGCAGTTCCAGCAAGGTAAATGCACAGACTCACCTGGACTGCGTTTTGTCTGTATTCCTAAGGGCAAATGGGGCAGGCTTTTCCATGTCACATTATTTGCGTCACATGAATTCTCTCCTCTCCTCTGCAGCGCACTATGATAAGTGTGTGATAAACCTGAGGGAGCAGTACAAGCCAGACATGACCCCGGTGCTGGAATGCATCTTCTCCCACGCTCAGGTCTCCAACAAGAACGTGCTGGTTACCATGCTCATCGTGAGTGCTCCGCCGCCCTCAACAGCACACTCCACACCCAACAGCAACAACCACATCCACAGCAACAACAATTTATTGCTTGGCTGATTTTCATCTCAATATCTTGAAGCTATTTACAGTGAAGTAGGGAAATTCATCTCTGCCACCCTTGTAGCACAAGTGCATAGTGAGTAATGAATGACAACCATTTTGTGCCCCTTGGTAGGACAAGAGTCCTCGGGAGTATAAAAGATTTTGGTATTTATGTCTCTAGAGCACTTGAATTATTGCGTGTAAAATTTTTATTAAGGTGGTACGTAAAACAACATGCCCCTGTGTGTGAATGTGTTTGTGTGTTTGTGTCAGTCTGTGTGTAAATTGCAGGACCAGTTATGTATAAGGCTTTAGTGGTGATTTTAGACTGATATGACCCTGTTTGTGTGTGTCTTTGGAATAGCTGTGTGTGTGAGGCTGTAGTGGGGTTGCTTAGACTGATATAAACCTGTGGGTTTGTCTGCAGGACCAGCTGTGTGGGCGGGACCCCACTCTGGCAGACGAGCTGATGGTCATCCTGAACGAGCTCACGCAGCTCAGCAAGATGGAGAACTCCAAGGTGGCACTGCGGGCCAGACAGGTGAGGGTCCATCGGCTGGACCTCTGATAAAACTCAGCGGCAAACACCTCTCTCACTCAGCAACTCAGTTCTGCTGTGCAGCATGCTGTGATGCTCTTCAGTTATGGTGCTTATTGTTACAATCTTCAACCAAGAGTTAAGGAAAAATCATTAATACACAACGTAAGCTGTTAATATTGGCAGTTCATTTAGCTTGTGGAACAACTCATACATTTAAATTTGCTTAAAGAGGTTACTTGGATTTTTGAATACGCAAAATAAAAGATTTTTGATGTTGTAAATCAGGGTGATGCGAGTTTAGGTCATGAACGATAAATTCTGCATAGGCCTGTCTGCATTTTCTCTGAACTCAAACATCCTCAGCAGCTCAGTGTCAGCCTGGTTTAAGCAGAATTCCCGACAGAAGACTGTTGTGCAGTATCAGGTCAGGTCATAGCAAAAGACTCAGGTGGTTGTGGGTACAAACCCCATATGCCTCACAGCTGTACTGCCTTCAAGAGAGGTTCTGTGCTTCAAGCTCTGCATTAAAATACACATTTATGTATTAATGTAATACCAAATTTATGACATTAGTACAGTCCCCATTGATCATAGATGAGCAGTTAAATCATGTATTAAGCTGCGGTGTGGTTCCTTAGGTGCTGATCGCCTCCCACCTGCCCTCCTATGAGCTGAGACACAACCAGGTAGAATCCATCTTCCTCTCGGCCATCGATATGTACGGACACCAGTTCTGCCCAGAAAACCTGAAGGTGAGTTGGAGAAACAGCACCCTCATGTGTTCACATGGTTGCATCCCACTGCTACACACTCTAATTTTTTCAGGCTTGTTACTATGAACCTGACTAGTTTCTCACTCCAGTGTGGTAGAACTCAGCCCAACATTGTTACATTTACTAAGATAATAAACCAGTGATTTGTTGTGGTGACTCATTGTCTTGAAGGTTAGGTGTGTGAAACTGAAATTTCCTCGCCAATTGAATTCATGCTCCGAAATCCACTGGAACTAGGTCGATTTCAGAAAACCATGGCTTATTTTATGAAAGATTGAACATCTGGAGTCGAGTCTACTCTTCTCCCCTATAATGTGAGGAATTATTTTATTATAATTATTATAAATTATTTTATTATAACTTGTCATATGTTCTGTTGGCAGAAACTCATCCTTTCAGAAACCTCCATCTTTGATGTCCTGCCCAACTTCTTCTACCACAGTAACCGGGTGGTGTGCATGGCCGCCCTGGAGGTGAGCTGACTGGGGGACGTTTACCAGGCATTAGTTACATTTATGTTTCCATTTATGGTAACATTTTACATTTCAAATCTGCTCCTCTCACAGGTGTACGTGCGCCGGGGCTATATCGCGTACGAGCTGACCAGCCTCCAGCACCACCAGCTGCAGGACGGCACCTGTGCAGTGGACTTCCAGTTCATGCTTCCATCATCACACCCCAACAGGTACTGAGCCCAGCTCCACACCCCACTGCCCGCGTGTCACTAGCGGAGCGAAAGTGAGGTTTTCTGTACTCCATACTGTAAAGGTGTCAGACTCCATTTAACTAGTAAGTAACTGATTGGCTGAAGAATTCCCACAGCTTGTTTCCCAGGTCTTAATTTGCTTCTGTGGGAGAAACCCACAGAAACCACCTACATGGCAGGCCTCTAGGATATCAATTTTGTATCCTTGCCATGTGGTAAATACAACTTCCATAGTGTATTTGAGGAAATTACTATCATGAAGATGTAAATACAAATGATGCAATTATTTCTGATAATTTAAGCAGAATTTCTCTCCCAGTTTGGTTATGTAAAAAGAATGAAATTGTGTAAAAGAATGAATTGTGGGGGTAAAATAAAAGGGAAGTCTCCACACTTGGACCTCTTTGTGACCTTCTGTGGTCAGGACCAGGAATCAGTTGACTCATTTAACTAAACTGAAATAATTTACTGAAGTATGAGAATTGAAGCCTCTCCAACCCTGGTCAGACCCAAGCCCCTGTAAATGTGTGCATCTAAAAATTATTGTGAATTTTCCTCTTTTTGTCTGTAGGTTTTTTTGGCCTTGGGTAAATATGCAAGCTTGGGACAGTTGTTAAAATCAGAGAAGTGCCATCTGTGTAGCCTAGTACAATTCTGGACTTACTTTCTTTTTGCCAAGCTTGTGTCGTTATCGTTCCCCCCATGCAACCCTTTCAGCAGGGCAGTACATCAGTTTTAAACATCTCACAAGCGTGTTTCTAATCCAGTCACTTAACTAATCCAGTCCTTTAACGGCTCTTAAACTCTAAATCTGAAGTCTCTAACTTTTCCCTTTTTGGCCAAAAGTTTAAAATAGTCATGCTCTGTTAATGCTGAATGATTGTAGCTTTTTAATGCAGTTATTTAAAATTAAAATGCATTGCATATGTGTGAAGTAAGTATTCATACAATGCTGAAACTAATGGTAATATAGCATTGGCAGCAAACCTGGTAATTCCCCTTGCTAACATGTCAATGGTCTTATTTCAGAGAACGCAGCCCTACTCTAAACAGGTAGAGTACAGCTCTTTACTGTCCTGGCGCATAACTGAAAAACCTGGCCTTGTATTTTTCTGTGTTCTCGCTGTTCAGCATGTCGCGCTGCTTACGTCCGTCTGTTCTCTTAAGCCTGTGCATTTGTGCCGATTGTCTCTCAGTGAAGAAATGGTAAATTCCCTAACAGGTCTCTAATATGTTTTTTTGTTTGGTTTTTGTTTTATGTTTTGCTTCTTTGAACTTTTGTTTTGAACCTTGCTTCTGCAAACAGTGTTTTTGAATTTTGCGCTGCACTCCTGGTAGAATTGTGCAGACGGTGTGAAGTTTGCCAGAAGGAAGATTCCTCAGTTGCAGATTTGACAGTTGGTGATGCTTTAGGTTTAACCTATGCAAACCAATTTCTGTCAAACAATACAACAGGCTTTTGCTGTTTGCCTTTCACAAAAATATTAAAAGCATTCAAGTTAGTGTATTTTTTTGTTGAAAAAGGCAATTTGCATACCCATCTCTCCTTGTGGGTTAAGAAGCTGCGCAGACTATGTTGCAGACATGCTCTCAGGGCATACCTCTATCCATTTTACTAAACGGCTATGCAGTGAACTCTGAGCCCGCTCCTTCTTCCTACCCTAAATCACCTCTGACCCAGTGTTCTTTGCAACCATGCCCACAATCCTCCTCTCTCCTTCTGCCTGATAGGGTGTCTGTCCCTGTGAGCTCCAGTCAGTTTGAGATGAGGCGGCAGGGCAGCGATCTTTTCCTGGAGGGGGCGCTGTCCCCACCCTGCCAAAGGATGGGGGCTATGGTTGCCTTCCAGTGCTTTGAGGACTTCAAGAGGTAGAGTATGATGGCTGAGAAGGTGGCCTTCACCTAAGCTTATTGGGGAAATTCATCGTAGAAAGTATATTCATAAAACTGAGGATTTTGCATATTGACTGCAAGATTCATTCCCAGCTTTGAGAGGGTGGCAGTGGGCTTTCTGATAGCCCACCCAGGGGAGTGGCCACAGACATCCTGATCATTGATGGGGGAAGGTCTGTGCTGAAATGTAGACATTTAGAGTCAGACGTTTATGAGACACTCTAATCCAGTGCCCTGCATGAGAACTGAACCTGCTGGACTTCTGAGTTGCAAGTCCATCCCTCTAACCCTTATACTCCATTGTTGCCCCCTTTGCTGTTTTGCAGGAATTTTGATCAGGTGGTCTCCAGCTTTGCGGAGCCCTTGCTGGAGAGCCCGCTGTTTGCTGAGGCATGCTCCACCCTCTACGATGAGGAGAACTGCAAGGTGAGTACAATGGCTGGGAGACTGGGCCAAGTCGTGTGGGTGAGCGGGCGGGCGGGATTCTGCGATTGTTTGTTTGAGTGGATTAACTAGGTGGTAGGGGCTAGTGTTGGAAGGAAGACCTGTGTGTGTGTGTGACTGGGCTGACTGGGTGGGTGTGGTTCATTGTTTAATGGGAGGGTCTCTGGATGGGGGACCATGGTTTAGCATGGTTTAGCAGTGATGCATCCCCTGTGTCTCTGCAGAGCATGAAAGAAAACCCCATCCACATCCTGAACGTGTCCATCAAGAACGCTGACACCGAGGATGATGATGACCTGGTCACCACCTTCAGCACCTTCGCTCAGTCCAAGGTGAGCAGCTGCATAGCAGGCCTGTCTGAGACATAATAATAATTAAACTTGCAGAGCAATTTTAGGCCACATGTTAAAATATATTTATTTACAGTATTTTTACAATAATAAAATTATATTTCAGATTCATACAACAACATGGATCATTGTTGAACTCATGTTGATGATGGTCATGTTGCAGACCTGTTATATAAAAATAATTATTCAAAATACTGAATAAATAATTTCTTTTCAAATTGCTTCCTGCATATGAATTGAAAATTACCTCTATAATTTCAGAAAGCCATACTCTTTGATTATGGAATTAGAAGAATCACATTTTTGGTTGCTCAGAAGGTAAGATTTTATATCTGTTTTTCTTTTAAAGTATATTTATGTATAATTATATAACGTAAAACTTAAATTTAGATTGCTGTATACAATTCTCGGTTATTGCTGTATATGTGAAATGAGGATGTATCAATATGATTCCACAACTACATCAGTTTTGTGGAAGCATAAATTGCATAAAATGGATTGTAAAACATATTGGAATCTCACATTTTTTTTATTCCTGTTTTTTTCACAGAGGGAATTTCCCAAGTTCTTCACTTTCAGATCAAGAGATGAGGTAACAAATGTATCTTATTTCTGTTAACTTTGTATCTGAAGATCTGGGGTTTTATTGTTTTGTTGTGGGTCCAATATCAGTGTGAGTGTAGTTTCAGCTCCAGATGACAGTCTCTGACTGAGCATTGGGAAAACATGTAGTGTTCTTTTGGCACAGGCTGCCTGTAATCTTATTGGTGCCTTCAGATTTCTACTGGTGGATTTGATTGGCCCAGTAATGTTTTCTTAAATCTACATTTATTACTGAAGAACAGGCAGAGAATTATCTAGCCCTGAATAGCTGCTTTGTATTGGAGTCTTTCCTACATCACATTTTGATTAGTCCAGGGTGGCGATTGGGCATTTTGACAGTATTTTGACAGGCTCATATTTTGTGGGCTGTTGTGAGAGGTGTAGAGTAGAACTGAGTGATAAAGTTCACAGGTCACTATATCATGTTTCCTCCGCCTCCAGTTCCAGGAGGACCGCATCTACCGCAACCTGGAGCCGGCGCTGGCCTTCCAGCTGGAGCTCAACCGCATGCGGAACTTTGATCTGACCGCCGTGCCCTGCGCCAACCACAAGATGCACCTGTACCTGGGAGCTGCCCGGGTGGAGGAAGGCGCCGAGGTCACTGACTACCGCTTCTTCATCAGGGCCATCATTCGCCACTCCGACCTCATCACCAAGGTAAAAGTGCGCCAAGCTCCTTGAGCCTGTGTAGAGTGGCCTTTTCTTGAATACTGTGTTTGTTAAACTCAATTAGTGTATTTTATGTTGGTAATTGTTATCCTCTATTATTGCTAATTGGCAGTGAACACTATAAGGTGTCAGACACTGTGTCATTCACAGTGTCAAAATGTATTTACTCAGTCCAAATAAGTAAGTAAAAAATGAAATGCAGAAACAATAAATGACAAAGAAGGAGAGAACATGGAAAAGAAAGAACGATAAATTAAGAAATAAAAAGGTAAACTTGAGTTTTTCTCCCAGACAGGGATAGAATATCTGATCTAAGGAAAGAGTAAATAACGGTGTTTTTGAAATGATAGACTTAGCAGCTTTGTGTACTTGGTAAATTTTGGGTTCTTAAGGGACTGGGGCTGTGAGAAGGGTTTTCTGATGAAGGACCTGTATCTGTGACCTTCCCCTGGTCTCCCTCCCTCCAGGAAGCCTCGTTTGAGTACCTGCAGAACGAGGGCGAGAGGCTGCTCCTGGAGGCCATGGACGAGCTGGAGGTGGCCTTCAGCAACACCAACGTACGCACCGACTGCAACCACATCTTCCTCAACTTCGTCCCCACGGTCATCATGGACCCCTCCAAGGTCAGTGCGCTCCCTTTGTGCACACAAGAATGAAACTATGTGAGAATGTGAAAATTACCTGGAAAGACATAAAGGAGTGTCCAGCACTGCTGTGGTGGTTTATCGTGAATTGTCCCTCATTCAGATTGAGGAGTCTGTGCGCACCATGGTGATGCGTTATGGCAGCAGACTGTGGAAGCTGCGCGTCCTGCAGGCCGAGCTGAAGATCAACATCCGCCTGACGCCCACCGGCACCGCCATCCCCATCCGCCTCTTCCTCACCAACGAGTCGGGCTATTACCTGGACATCAGCTTGTACAAGGAGGTCACCGACCCCTGCTCTGGACAGGTAGCATATTACTTTGTTGTAATGAAAGAAATTGCTTTTAAAAAAAAACATTAATTGTGAATGGGTCCAACTTTATTAATATACCCAACAAAGCAGAGCAAAATACTTTTGTACAATAGAAATGCGGTATCCAATGCAATGTGCTTGTGTTTACAGACCCTTCTGTATTGGTGGGGTTTAGACCCTTTCAGGTGTTAGGGTAACCATGGCAACGCGCTGTGATTCAGCGGCCCCTGTCCCTCACCTGTCCCTGGCTTTCAGATCATGTTCCAGTCCTATGGAGACAAGCAGGGCCCTCTCCACGGCATGCTGATCAACACGCCCTACGTCACCAAAGACCTGCTGCAGTCCAAGAGGTTCCAGGCACAGACTCTGGGCACCACCTATGTCTACGACTTCCCCGAGATGTTCAGACAGGTACCCCACATTCTAAAGGACAAGTCTGCTTGTCCATAATAAAATATAACTTGTTCAGTGAAAGTAATGTTGTAATGAATGTTTTGATTGAATTACAGCTGCTAAATGTGTTAGACTGAAATTAGCCCATAGACTTTGGCTCCCTCTCCAAGCTCTTCCTGTGTTGTCATTGTGCAGGCCCTGTTTAAGATGTGGGGTTCGGGTGACGGGTACCCCGAAGATGTGCTGATGTGCACTGAGCTGGTCCTGGATCCCCAAGGACACCTGGTGCAGATGAACCGTCTGCCTGGAGACAATGAGGTAGGAGTGATTCCGGTGACATGTACACATGAGCTGAAGAAAGCCATCAGTGGGTGGGAATCGCAAAGGAATGTGCAGCATTCTTTAGTGTCATCTTCACGTACATAGGTTACCCAAATTATAGGCATGCTGGTTTGTGAATAAATTGTAAATGGTAAGATGGAAGCCTTAAATCATAGTTTATGATAGCTTATGTCATAGCACAAAAAATATGGTACAGTTTGAAAGTTCTGTTGTTGCAGTTCTTCATATTTGTTGAGACGTAGGCTGTGATGCAAGAGAGGAGCAACTTGACTTCAAAGCACATCCAATGATTATACTACAATATCTGTGGAAATTGAGACAGTGACTGCTGTAGGGTCACATTTTCTTCCTTCTGCTGCCACATTGAAGCAATGATGTCATCACATTCCCCATGCAGGTTGGCATGGTAGCGTTTCGAATGAAGATGAAGACTCCGGAGTACCCAGAGGGCCGAGAGATCATCGTCATCAGCAACGACATCACCTACATGATCGGGTCGTTTGGGCCGCAGGAGGACCTGCTGTTCCTGCGGGCCTCTGAACTGGCCCGAAACGAGGGCATCCCGCGGATCTACATCTCTGCCAACAGCGGCGCCCGCATCGGCCTGGCCGGGGAGATCCGACACAAGTTCCAGGTGGCCTGGGTCGACCCCGAGGACCCCTATAAGGCAAGACGTCTGAAAGCTTAACCTTGTCAAGATGCAATCGCTTAACCATCTGAGAACCATCGTGTACTGCATGTTGTTGTGTTTTTTGGCCCATTTTTGTGACTGCCTGTGTTCGTAAAGAATTTTCTGATTTGTCTCATTCAGGGACTCATTGTGCACAATTCCTTCTCGCTCTGTTTAATTCTTTAGATTCCAGTTCAATGTTAAAATGCACCTGAAGATTCCTGTGAATTCCCAACCAAACCTGATGCTAATCAAAATGCGCAATCAGTTGAAAAGCTTTTTGCTTAGATAAAAATGATTTTCCAAGAAGAAATGTTTATATACCAGAGTTTTGAGTTAACAGGATGTTGGCATAAAGAGCGCACTCTTATGTCTTCCCCTGTGCAGGGTTTCAAATACCTGTACCTGACACCTCAGGACTACACCCGAATCAGCTCCACCAACTCTGTGCACTGCCAGCATGTGGAAGAGGGAGGGGAGTCCAGGTGAGATGGCCTGTCTTATTACCGAATGTTAGAAATGCAGATATATCTCTCAAAATATCCTTACAACAGGAGTTTAAATGGCTGAAAGCATATCACCAGATTGCGTATGGTGCTGCACTCAAAGCCAGAGATTTAGGCTATTTGTTAAAGAGAGAAGCTTAACTAGATGTTTTCTGAGGTTAGCTTCTGTTCCTGGAGTGACTTGGAGTGTGCACCTCTAGCCCTGTGGCATGTAGCAGACGTGGGGCCAATGGTGAAATAATAGTTTTGTATGTATAATAAATAATTATCATTATTTTTAATTAAAATGTGTAACATTAAATAAAAGTCAGCCACTTCCTGATTCCCTATCATGCTCCGCCTCCTCAGGTACATCATCACTGACATCATCGGGATGGAGGAGGGGCTGGGTGTGGAGAACCTGCGAGGGTCTGGCACCATCGCAGGGGAGTCCTCCCTGGCCTATGAGGAGATTGTCACCATCAGCATGGTGAGATGGCCCCTGAGACGCCACTGCTCAGCTGGATTAATACTGTCCTCCAATGTGCTCACATTTACACCTAGTCACTTACATTTTAGTTACTCTTATCCAGCAACTTGCAAAGGTGCATTCAAACAGGTTAGGCAAAAGATATGAAAGCAAACTATCAATGTCACAACCGATAGGTGTCAGTGTCAATGTAGGATCTCAATGTTTGTGTGTGTGTGTGTGTGTGTGTGTGTGTGTGTGTGTGTGTGTGTGTGTGTGTGTGTGTGTGTGCATGCAGGTGACTTGCAGGGCCATTGGAATCGGAGCGTACCTGGTGCGTCTGGGCCAGAGGGTCATTCAGGTGGACAATTCCCACATCATCCTCACAGGCGCTGGGGCCCTCAACAAGGTCTGTGTGTACCTGTTTGCCTGAGAGATCTGTTTCCCATCTACCCCTTCTCTAAACCAGCTTCACTCTCTTTACATTTCAAATGGCGGATGGACTTAACACTGCACAAATTCAGCATGTATAAGAACATAAGAGCATTATAAGAACGAGAACAGGTTGTTCAGATAGGTTGAATGTCCTGTTTGACTAATTCTAATATGCTTATGCTCTTATGTACTCAATTTGTTCTGTGCATAGTGGTGTACCACTGTAGATTTTTCACATGCAGAAATGGCGTTGAGGCAGGCTTGCACAGCGTCTTATTGGTGCTGATGGGAAAGGGTTATTTCCTGTTGGGTAACGCTTGACCCTGTCCGGCAGGTGCTGGGGCGTGAAGTTTACACCTCAAACAACCAGCTCGGAGGCGTTCAAATCATGCACAACAATGGAGTCACACATACCACCGTCCCCGACGACTTTGAGGGAGTCTTCACCATCCTGCAGTGGCTCTCTTACATGCCGAAGGTACTGCGCCGGGAGCGACGTCTCTGAAAACAGGGTTTCCTGTCCCGTAAGGCAGGGATGCTCATCTTATCTAAGAGGGGCTGACGTAGGGGCAAACCTTTTTAGCCCAGAACTACCGCACTTGTTTGAACCAGTCTCACTGTTCAGTCGTGTCCTTAGTTTGTTGAATGAGGTGGAGTAGTGGGGAGCAATGACAAAGGCCCATATTTTCCTGCTTCATGGATTAGGTTGTGCCCCTGGCTGAAAGTGCTGGTTCCCATAAAACATGCCTACCTGCTTTGTCATTTCAGAACAAGCGCAGCCCGGTGCCGGTTCTCCCTCCCACAGACCCGGTGGAGAGGGAAATCGACTTCATCCCCACCAAGGCCCCCTACGACCCGCGCTGGCTGCTGGCCGGGAGGCCCCATCCCAGTGAGACCGCTTAATCACCCCTCTGAAACAGCACAGTGCCTGTGTGTGAGACTGTGCAGTGCCTGTGTGTGAGACCCCACCATGCCTGTGTGTGAGGCTGCACAGTGCCTGTGTGTGAGACTGTGCAGTGCCTGTGTGTGAGACTGTGCAGTGCCTGTGTGTGAGACAGCGCAGTGCCTGTGTGTGAGACAGCGCAGTGCATGTGTGTGAGGCTGCACAGTGCCTGTGTGTGAGACAGCGCAGTGCCTGTGTGTGAGGCTGCAGTGCCTGTGTGTGAGACAGCGCAGTGCCTGTGTGTGAGGCTGCACAGTGCCTGAGTGTGAGGCCGTGCTGTGCCTGTGTGTGAGACAGCGCAGTTCCTGTGTGTGAGACAGCGCAGTGCCTGTGTGTGAGGCTGCATAGTGCCTGTGTGTGAGGCTGCATAGTGCCTGTGTGTGAGACTGTGCAGTGCCTGTGTGTGAGACTGTGCAGTGCCTGTCTGTGAGACTGTGCAGTGCCTGTGTGTGAGACTGCACAGTGCATGTGTGTGAGGCTGCGCAGTGCATGTGTGTGAGGCTGCGCAGTGCCTGTGTGTGAGACTGCGCAGTGCATGTGTGTGAGGCTGCGCAGTGCCTGTGTGTGAGACAGTGCAGTGCCTGTGTGTGAGGCTGCGCAGTGCCTGTTTGTGAGACAGAACAGTGCCTGTGTGTGAGGCTGCGCAGTGCATGTGTGTGAGGCAGCACAGTGCCTGTGTGTGAGACAGCGCAGTGCCTGTGTGTGAGACAGTGCAGTGCATGTGTGTGAGGCTGCGCAGTGCCTGTGTGTGAGACAGTGCAGTGCCTGTGTGTGAGACAGCGCAGTGCCTGTGTGTGAGACAGCGCAGTGCCTGTGTGTGAGGCTGCACAGTGCCTGTGTGTGAGGCTGCACAGTGCCTGTGTGTGAGACAGCGCAGTGCCTGTGTGTGAGGCTGCGCAGTGCCTGTGTGTGAGACTGCGCAGTGCCTGTGTGTGAGACTGCGCAGTGCCTGTGTGTGAGGCTGCGCAGTGCCTGTGTGTGAGACTGCACTCGGTCCCAAAGCCCTTATGATTCATAATGGATCCCTCTGTGACCCTGCCACGGGGAGACCTCCTGAATATTTAACGCTGACTGTCTGAGCTCTGATGTCGCTCGCTCATATAGCACACCTGGCATTAGATGCAGGTTGATGTGCGCCGACCCTTACACTTGATACGCGTGACCTGGGGAAGGGAGTGGGTGGCCATTACTTTTTAAATAGGAGAGCAACCGGTGTCGATGCTAATGTTAATTCATTCCTTTTTCCCAAATGAGTTTGGCTAGGCAGAAGGAAAGAGCACATACCGGCGTCCGGACTGCAGAGTGTTGATTGGATGTAATCTTGTCCTCCGCAGCGGTGAGGGGAGCTTGGCAGAGTGGCTTCTTCGATCATGGCTCTTTCATGGAGGTGATGCAGTCCTGGGCACAGACTGTGGTGGTGGGCAGAGCCAGGTGAGTGCAGCCTCCGGAACAACAGTGAAGCAGAACAACCGAGGATTGATTTTTAGTGGTGTCAACCTTTGATTAGGGAAGCCATTTCCATCAATTTCATCAATATCTTCAGACCATGATACATATATGTACGTATGTGGATCTCTGGGTCCACAACCATTTTGCTTTAATTGTGAGCAGTAGCTGTCAAAGAGTGAAAAGGCGCTTCATGATTGTGCTTATGATATACTCCAACCCTGTGCCTCTGGCTGGGACATTTACCATCTGAAAATCAGTATCTCCTGACTAACAGTGTGGGAAACCATGCCCCTGGCTCTCTGGGCCATGATTTGTTATGTTTGTCAGTATATGGACTGCGAGCAGGCTACAGTATTGCATAGGGAAAGCACACATCAGTGGAGAACACTGTTCAAGCTGTTAGGGTTTGCAGTTCGGTTGAACTCAGTTTTCCAAAGATTAATTGTGGAAAACTGTCCTGCCTGGAAGTATAATTACAAAAAGCCAGGAGCATGAGTAATTCTGTGCTGAAAATATAGAATTATTAAACAAACAAGAGTCAAAGTGATTTATAAAGTAATGTTAATTATATGTAAATCATTTGTGGTTTCGCTTGAATTCAGTGATAATCAATCACAAAAATCTGTGAATTATTACACCTCCTGTAGGTTCTGTATAAATACTGGATCTCTAGAAACACAAAAATGTGAAAGTGCTCAGGGCATCAGAATACTGCACATTAAATTTCTGAAACAGAAATACAAGGCGAGAATACACAGCTGTTTGATGAGATGGGGATTTGTCTGTTCAGGTTAGGAGGAATTCCCTTGGGGGTCATCGCCGTGGAAACCCGTACTGTGGAGGTCACCATACCAGCGGATCCAGCCAACCTGGACTCTGAGGCCCGAGTGAGTGGCTCTGGCCCTGATCTGTCCGCTGTCCGTGTGAAAGGGCCTCTCTGGACCCTGTCCTTTCTCCTGTTCTCCAACCCAGAACTCAACATCAGTGGTCACATAGTCTCATTATATAAATGCGTTAAGTCAGTGAAGAAGTGGACCCCATATTCCTCCATCACTGTTTTAGCTGTTGTGGCAATGAATGGAGGCATTTGCAGGGGAGGTGGTCATAAAGACAGGATTTTGCAGTTTTTGAAGACTGTAACCCCATTTATGCTCCTCATTATTGAGCAGTTAGTTTCCACCAGGCTCCTCAGGCTGTTTTTGTGGGTTTACACTCAGATTTATTGTACTTCCACAAAGCACTGAGATAAAATATGAATATTATATCATGATACGTAATATGATAATCACTCTTTAAAAAGGTTGATTTAAAAAGGTTGACCCTCTGAAGATTAACTCACTCATCTGAGGCAAGATGGAGAAATGATCCTCCCTCCTTTTGTCTGTCTGTCTGTCTGTCTGTCAGCTCCTGCAGCAGGCGGGTCAGGTCTGGTTCCCAGACTCCGCCTTCAAAACGGCCCAGGCCATCCGGGACTTCAACCGCGAGCGTCTTCCTCTGATGGTGTTCGCCAACTGGAGGGGCTTTTCTGGAGGAATGAAGGGTGCGAGCGCAGTGTAAAAATGCCTGAAACACCCATAAGTGATGCTGGTGATGAGGGCTGTCCTCCCCTCTTTTAGAGTTTATTTTAGAAAAATGACCTGTAGATTATCACCAGAATCAGTTTAACTTATGCAGATGCCTAAATTATTTGTACACATACACTTGAAGAAAGATTGCATATTTCTTAATAGTGTATAGGATAAGCTAGCAGCATTCCCTGCTTAGGAAAGTGTGTTCCTGTATGGAGGAATTCACAGTGATGATGTGTCTACACATACAGATGGGCATTATAGATGTAATTTAATAATGATGATGATAATTGTGATGAGTTGATGGACAGTTGAGTAATGTGTGCATGCAGGCATGTTGTGTTTGATTAATCCTTTTGTAGTTTGATTACGTTGGAAATCCTGGGATGAGGTGGGAATTTCATGGCTGTAAGTAGTTAAGTAGTTTCATGAACCCCATAATGGGTGGAGCATAGAAACGATCAAAATGCTTGCCTGTATAAAACAAACCTGAATTATTGGTTCTGCTCCACCCACGTATGGCTTCATAAAAGCACATTCTCCCATCTCTAGCTGTAACTCTGCTGCTGTGTCTCTGGGTGCCCTGTAGATATGTACGACCAGGTGCTGAAATTCGGGGCCTACATTGTGGACAGCCTGCGCGAGTTCCGCCAGCCCGTCCTGGTCTACATCCCCCCGCACGCAGAGCTGAGGGGGGGCTCCTGGGTGGTGATCGACCCCACCATCAACCCCCTCTGCATGGAGCTCTACGCTGACCGGGAGAGCAGGTGGGGACAGAGGCGGTCTGCCTGTGAGCACAAACAAATGAAAGAGGGAGGGAAGGAGAGTACAATAACACCTTAGCCTTAACACCTTAGTATCATGATGCAAAAATGGGTAGAGCTACTACTTACTGTCAGTTGGTTTGTTTCAACCAATCAAAAGCCTATGCTTGTCTCAATTGATGGCCAAATCAGTGAGCTACTGGTAACATATGGTAGATTCGCATGTTTATAATCTCCTGTGACCTCATGCTCCCTTCACTATGAGTGTGCTCTTCTCCCCCCCTTCCCTCTGTGCAGGGGTGGCGTACTCGAGGCAGAGGGAACGGTGGAGATCAAGTTCCGCAGGAAAGATCTGCTGAAGACCATGCGCAGGATCGACTCCACGTACGCTCGCCTGGCTGAACAGCTAGGTAAAAACCGAGGCTCACTTGTCAGTGTTATAAGTATGATCCTGACTAACATTGCTAATAATGATGGTTAGTTGTTACCTATACTTGTATGTCAAGTAAGGATGATTGGGGGGAGAGTAAAAAGATAACCACCCAAGCCAAACAAATCCTCAGAACTCTGCAGGAGCCAGACAGACCTGAAAAAATTCTAGGCCAGAAAAGTTGAGGAAGCTATCAGGACTATTAACAAAAGATTTTTAGTCTGGAGTCAACCTGTGTGATGCTGCTGGAAGCTGAGTGCACCAGCTGTAACTGGAAACTCCGGTGTTCTCAGAATAGTCATTAGAAACTGAGTCATTATCAAGATTAGCCTGCTGCTGGCCTGTTGTTTTGAGGTTTGATGGTTCCATCCCACTGGCCAGGCACCCCAGAACTGCAGGATAAAGAACGCAAAGACCTGGAGGGCAAACTGAGGGCCAGAGAAGAGTTCCTTCTGCCCATCTACCACCAGGTGGCAGTGCAGTTTGTGGACCTCCACGACACTCCAGGGCGAATGCAGGAGAAGGGTGTTATTACGGTGAGTGCTCACTAACCACCCACTCTCTGTGACCCAGTGAGTATAGTATTCAACTCCATGGTTGCTCCCCTTCTCCTTCTTTTATTTTTTTAGCTTTCCCTTGTTTGTGTACAAATAATTTTCATATTTTGTGAACTGGGTAACATGATGCCACCCTAAAGAGTGGGTTTGATTGCAGGACATCCTGGACTGGAAGAATGCGCGAAGCTTCTTCTACTGGCGTCTACGGCGCCTCCTGCTGGAGCAGGTGGTGAAGGGAGAGATCCTGCAGGCCAACAAGAGCTCAGCGACGGGCACATTCAGTCCATGCTGAGGCGCTGGTTTGTGGAGACAGAGGGGACCGTTAAGGTGGGTCACAATTTGGCAGGAAATCCATTTCAGATATCTGAGGAGGACATTAGCATCTGGCCTCTTGGCTACTTTTGACAAGGCAAAATTCTACATTGGTATTGTTAGTACTTGTAATAACTTAATTTTAACGGTTTTGTTTGTGTAAGGAAATAATTTAAAGTGGGTCTGTGGGGTTGTGCTTTGGTAGACAATGTTTGTTCAGCAGTGCTACACTGGGCAGCATAGGCTTCTGCATTGTGTGTGAAAATCAGTGGCTTGGTAGCTTGTCTGACTTGCTAGCATGTTCAGTGGATTGGATGTTCATTGTATCAGGATATCACAAATCCATTCTGCTTAAAAGTCTAAAATTCTAAGCCATTTCTAAAGAAGAATTATGGGAGGTGTATTGGAGTGTTTTTTGTTTTGGATTGTCTGGCTGTAATGTAGTTTACAGTATGTAGGCAGACGTGGTGGAGGTTGTGAGGTGGAGCTGTGGTGTGAACTGCTTCCAGGCCTACCTGTGGGATAATAACGAAGTGGTGGTGGAGTGGCTGGAGAAGCATTTATCAGAGGAGGATGGCACACGGTCAGCCATCAGGGAGAACATCAAGTACCTGAAGAGAGACTACGCCCTGAAGCACATCCGCAGGTAAAGAGTAGAGCACATGTACATGCATGTACACACACACACACACTCATGCACGCACATGCACTCACATTCTCATACCCACATACACATGCATATACAGCACATACCCATACATCATTATTATCTTAGTATTGTTTTAGAGGCAGCATATACTTTTTATATTAAATGCTTAACATGCTAATTATTTGTGACCTCAGCCTGGTGCAGGCGAATCCGGAGGTAGCTATGGACTGCATCATTCACATGAGCCAGAACATCACTGCCTCCCAGAGGGCCAAAATCTCCCACCTGCTGACCACCATGGACAGCGCGACCTCCAACTGAAGAATGGCCACTCAGGGGAAAGACATCAGGGATTCTTTCAAGCATTCAACAGGGCAGAGTGCCAGTTTATGCCCCGTGTACAGGGGTGCTTTGAATGCTCCTGCCTTTACCTGTGACGATTTTCTGCCATTGACAGGTGGAATTGATGTAACTGTAATTCTCAGGATCTAAGCCATGACTGCTGACTGTAACCACGCACAGCTTTACACCCCCCCCCCAAACTTCCCCTTCCCACTCAAAACCAGCCAAAAAAATCTGCTGCATGCTACAGAACCAGTGCTGAGTTAAGAGTCAGGTGTCCCCATCTTCCCATTCCATAGGTTTTTAGCCTCGATGCCCTGTGTAAATACTGAAAAAGCCATGAAATGAATTATCACCACTGTGCCATCAGAATGTTTTTCTAAGTGTGTCAGTACGTTTCATTGTGTTAAAATGGGTGATAACTGCCTTTGTTTCGTGTATGGCTGTGCAGTTAGCGTTTTCCATGTTGGGATCTCAACACTGAATGTACTGAACGCTGAGTGTGAACAGAACAAAACCAAAGTCTCTCATTAGTCCACCATAGTGCCCAGTACTCAGTCATTTAATTCATCCATTTTGAAAGTGACACAAGAGCAACCACCACCAGAGTGGGTGCATATCAAGTGTGTTTTTATGGCATCTCCTATGAGACCAACCTGGAGCTGTGCGGCTGATTTCTTTGTTCTGTTTTACTGCCTTCCTTGTGCCGCTGCAATAATTATTTTGAAAGACAGCAGGCCTGCATGGCCAGACCTGGCAGTCAGTTTTGCGAGTATATGCAATGTCTATTTTGGAACATACCATTTTCAGAAGAACTGTTTTTTTTATTCACTTGTACACCAGCATTAATGTCTGTGGCTTTGTGTCTGTCTCTTTGATCTTCCAGGTAAATGACTTTGCCAATGATAAGCTATGAATTCAGTATTTTGCCTGAAACATTTCACTCCAGTGAGCATTTTTATACAGGTGCCATGGACCTTTAGAAGCAAACCCCAAGAGAGGCTCATATTTGAATAAACAGTTCAGAGTGCGAGTGTATAACGGCGTATTTGCATGTTTTGGATGTGCACATGATCTGTGAATAAATGCCACTTTCACTGCTTCAGTGTTGCATCTTTGGGCTGATGGGAGAATGTGGAATGACACTGATTACTGTCTTATGTTTGTTATTCCAGTATCCTTACCTGTGTATAAGTGTATGTATAAAGTGAGGGGTAGTCAAATCTCAATCATGAGGGCCTTAATATCCTCTGGTGTTTTTTTTATAGCCTTACCTTCCTCCTCCTGATTTCACTGACTACTGATCTGATTGGTTTTGAAGGTTGCTAGGTTACCTAATCAGTGAAACTGAGTTGATGGAGCAAATACCAGCAGCCTCTGTGGCCCTCAGTGCAGGAGTTTAGTATGCATGTTACCAAGTATATCAAAGCAGTTTTCAGAAGGGACACATTTCTGAACTCATTAAGCTTTTATTGTCTTTAAATATTTCTAATGTTTCAGTGGTTTTTACATACATACTTTACAGTTATTTTAAAACATGTTTTAGTACCCATAATGCATACAAAACACAACTTGGAATATAAAAAAAAAAATGGAGTGATTTTTTTTTTTTTTTAGAAGTGGAATCAAAATTTGTCTCAGATTTTTTTCTTTTTACAGTGGAACATCAGTTTGCAGATATTGTCACAGAAACTTTGGATCAAGGTGCAAAGCAGGTAGTTTTAATCAATTCCGACAAAATATGAATAGAGCCATAGAAGAGCCAGAATGCCATTGGGGTCTTGGAATCTGTGGCAGTGGCAGTCTGGCAAAAGGTGAATTCAGCAAGTTTCAGTGTTTTTCCTGTACTGTTAAATCACTGATATTGGCAAGTTTGCTTTGGATGGGTACCCATGTAAATTGTAAATTAATGATTTATATTTTTGCATTTTTCCCCTGTTCCGAGGGGGGGGAGTGTCACACCTGCTGGTAGTGTAAACCATGCTTAAATGATGCCTTTCTTACATTTATAAATATAAATAAAAACATACAACACAGTAATACTGCCTAGCACAAATACAGTAAACACAGGACACTGAACTACGTTTGTTAGGCTAACGTTGACCGGAGGTAAATGAATTAAAAGCATTTGGCACCAGTCAGCTGGGCTGATGGTGCCATTGTTTTCACCAAGAGTTCATATTTACAAAGTAAAGTCTTTCACAAAGCTGCCATGACAGTGACCCCCCTCCCAATTTGGTTGTTCGTCCTCTGAAGTTCTCTTTGCTTGGCAAAGTTCGGTGTTTGCTGTCACAGGTATGAAGTACATCTCTGACAGGTAGGTGTCACAGGCCCTGAATTAATTCCAGACAAAGCCCTCTTGTTTAACACATGGACCCTCCTAGCTATGAAGGGGGTAATTCGATATTTTCCTTCACTGGTGATTTTGGCTGCAGTGGTATTACATTGTAAAGGTGTTCTGTATTGAAAAGGGTGAAAATCCGTATTTGTTAATAAAAACATCCTTCTTAAAAACAAAGGGACCAGCAGAGCTGTTCTGTTAATGAGACTGGGTCTATAAAGTAGGGTGTGATGCAGTTATGGAGAGTGGGGAGAAAAAAAGAGGAAAATAAATTAACAAAAAAAAAAAAAAAAGCTGGAAATCAAGAGCTTTTGGTGCCAGAGGTGGTATCAAGAAAGTTGTGCTGTTGTGGAAAAAGTGACTTCGGAAAGTGAATTTGTTTTTCTCTTTTGCATTGATATATTGTAGTATTGTTTCAGTAAAGCTGTGGTTGCCTCTTGCCCTGAGAGCTGCGTTAGAGCAGGGCAATGGGCTTGCTGCTGCCCTGTGTGCCCATGTACTGGGAGGCCATGCTGTCCAGGCTGGAGTAGGTGGTGTACAGGCCCGTCACCTGCAGGTCTGAGAAGGATAGGCTGTTGGCGCTTGACACCGGCGTGAGGCCGGGTGTGCCCAGCTCGCAGTCGGACAGCCGCAGCGGGGAGTTGTTGAAGGCGCCCAGCGTCTCCAGATTGAAGCTTTCGTCCTTCATTTCATCCCAGAGGTTCCCTGGGGGGAGCAGAAAGACATGGTTATTCTTCACAGGTAAATGTGTTTTCCCCAATGCTGCTTTAGGGTTGACAACTATAAATCCTGTAGGGCCAGGTGTGTGCTCTGGTTTTGGTGCATTTCAGTACTTAATTGCTTAATGTAAATCATTGTTTGGCTGGTCCATACACTGTGTTTCTAAAATCTAAGCTGGCTGCTGATTAAATAGGAAACCACAAAAACCAGTAAACACGCCCTCAAGGACTGAAGTTGACCTCCCCTGCTTTAGGCTATGACAATTGTGACCAGCCCACTAATTATAAATAACAAAGGCAGAACAAATGAGTGGGCTTGACTCAGTAAAATTAAGAGGGATTTTTGTGTCTTAAACCAGTCCTGCATATGGTAATAGGAGTGATTATTATGTGGCTGGCCTAGCACCTGCATAATTAGGGTGTCTGTGCTACCATGTTTGCTTTCAGAGGTCAGTGTGTTTTTCTCAGTACCGCTTTGGTCTATGTCTATTTTGACCTGCCCATTAATCTCACATAACAAAGCCAGAGAAAATTGTGGGCAAGGTAAGGTTGAGAAGATTTCTTTCTCTTGAGCTAATTCTACAGATGGTAATTATGGTTAATAGCACTCTGTCAGCCTAGCACCTTCACTATTAGGGACTTTCCACAAATTTAATGTGCATTATCTACTGGCCCAACGTTAATTTACATTCCATTTTTAATATCTCTTACTGCCTATGATAATGACTAACTTTAAGTGAAATGAACCTTTCTGGGTAACTGTCACATTTAAAACAATCTTTAGTTTTAGTTTGTACTGTCCTTTTCAAATTAAGTAAATAAATTAAGACCCAATTCCACAACATTTTGTCCTTGTCTCTTGTGACAAACATTTCTTTTTCCATCCTCTTTGAAATGTATCAGTGAATGAAATGAATGACAGAGTCCTTGCCTTGTAAAGCGAAATCCATGATGCTGGGGTCCAGCGTGTCCACCTCAGAGCTGACGTTGACGTCCCCGTGCAGGCTGTAGAACTCGTGGGGGGGCTTGCCAGGGTGCTGGGTGAGGGGGCTCTGGGAGAGGTCCGGGACGGTGTGGAGCGGGGGTGTTTGGGCTGGGGCGGGGGAGCCGGGGGCCAGCCTGGTTTGTGCCTGGAGCTGGTGGTGGTGCAGGGGGAGACACTGCAGGGAGAGGGTCATCATGGGCTGGGGCTGGTGCTGTGTTGGGTGGGTGAGGCTGGCCGGCCCGCTGGGCAGTCTGGTCACCCCTGGGTCACATGGCTTTCGCCTGCAGCTCTCCGGCCGGTCTGTGATCAGCTTGTCCAGCTCGTCTGGGAGGGTAAATGGTGCAGGAAATCCATGAACAAACTTAAATGTTTCACCTTTATTTTTTTTTCTCATTTATACATTTTTTTATCTCAGTGTTATATTCAAACACTTATAAGCATGTCTGTTTTGGAAAACATTTCCCTCATCATATGGATTAACCCCCATGGTTGCTTTTCAAATCACTGCTGTGAAACCTTGCAGCTATGCACTGCAGCTAAAGTGTTTGCACTCTGTCAGTGCCCATGCTTGCAATTAG
Organism: Albula goreensis; assembly: GCA_022829145.1. NCBI lineage: Eukaryota > Metazoa > Chordata > Actinopteri > Albuliformes > Albulidae > Albula > Albula goreensis. The sequence goes on from CM040744.1 coordinate 38,821,315, forward strand.
TGACCAACTTGTGATCATCATATTAAAGTCCCACACATTACTACAGGGGAGACCACACTAGTATCTCTCTTTGATGCTGAACCAGAGACATACCACTCAATGCCTGCATTCAGACTATGCGCTCTCCTACCTGGGTTGGCCATGCTGCGCCGGATGGCCGGCAAGTCCTTGCGCTTCCACTTCTGCATCTCCTCCTCCATCTTGTCGATCTTGGCAGGGTTGAGGGCCCACAGGCAGCCCTTGCGCGAGGATCCGCTCATCTTGTTCTCCACTTTCTCAAAGCACTTGTTCAGGGACAAGTTATGCCGAACAGAGTTCTTCCAGCCATCTGGCGCAGTCTGTAGTGACAACAGGTACAAAGAAAAGGCCTTTTGAGTCATCTCAAACATCAGCCTCAGATACTCTTTCCCCTTATTCCCATCTACTGTGTCAACCTGAATCTACACAAAAAAATATGGGAAGATCATTTTATATTGTTCCTGATTTTCTCTCAGTTTGGAATGAATCTGTCATGGAATTGTATTGTCGGGGTTGTCAGCTGCTGTTCCTTCTCAAACCATACTCCTACAAGTTGAGGTGTCATAGACCAGATTTGGAAGACACTTCATGTACAAAATTGTCCAGGAAGGTTGTGAGTGCCTGACTGGCCAGTAGGGGTCACTGGTGAGTGATGAGGCACAGACATCTTCACTTACTGAAGCTGTTTTTTTACATTGCTGGCTTGGCACAGGCACATTCTGGATTTGATACCAGGTTTTGGGGCCCATGCACACACTAGAACAATGCAATGACAGAATGGGCCTCTTTGCAGCCCAGATAGAGAGTATGTATCACCTTGAAATATGGGAAGTGTTCCTTCATAAAGCTGTAGATCTCGCTGACTGGGAGGCTGCCCGTCTTGCTGTTCTTCAGGGCCATAGCAATCAAGCAACTGAGGAGACAACAGAAGGACCAAATGTGATCTATCATTTCAAGATGGCTGCTTTTGACAAAGGTCTTTTCCAGCATTAGCTTCTCCTGTCGTCATGTCAGGAAAATAAGGTAGCTACCATGCAAATCATTCCCACATTTACCGAGGACTCACCTGTAGGAGTAGATTGGCTTGGGAAAGGACTTTGGCTGGAGGTCTTGGTTGCTGTGTGGGGCGAGCCGGGGCTGGGTGAACGGGCTCTGGTTACTGTAGGAGGTATTGCTGTAGAGACCAGCAGGAGAACACTATGGAAGAGCCAAAGGAATTTATTTTATTAAGTGAATGTGGATATTGTTTTTCACTTTCATTATGCTCTGGATAAGAGTGTCCTCTAAATGCCTAAATGTATGTATACCTATAATAATTACCAACAGGGAAATATTTAGAGCTCAACAGCTCGCGGGTGCTCATTTAAGATGATGAACAGGTATTGGAATCCATGGCCATGTTAGACCATGTGTCATATGACAGGGTTGTACCTGCTGGCTGGTCTGTGCGAGGGTGAACACTTGCTGAGGATTGGGCTGGAAGACGGAGGGGTGGGACTGGAACCCTGGGGAGGGCTGACCATTCAGGGAGTAAGGCGTCATCTTAAGGGGGCGGAGAAGGGAAAAATCATCAACTCATATCAAGCAACTATTAATGAACTACAATACAAAACATAAGCAGCAATGATTCAACAACTCATAGACGCAGTATACATTAAAATGAAGATATACTAAGGTAGTGTCCTTTTCACAGAGACAAATATGAGGCTGTAATCACGGGCCGGTCTGCATTAGCTTACGTTTCCACCGTGGCCGCTGATGGAGCTCATTCCCAGAAGGCTGTTCTGCATGTTGCTCTGGAGGTGGATCATGGTGCCCTGTCCACTGGACACGTTCATGTTGTTCAGCTGGGCTGAAATCGGAGAGGCCACACCAACACACACACATCGTTACTATCGTCTTCACTGTGTGTGTGGCTTTTTACCAGGTGAGGGCTGACAGTGTAACTGCATAATACTTATGGAAGTGGGCTTGTAACTCTGAGAGGGTGTGATTCCCAAGTGGAAAACAGAAATTTTACCTTTAAGCCTGAAACTTCATTTAATTTGTATTTAACTATATAGTGCCTTAGCTGCATGGCTTTATCAAAACTTGCTTTACAGAAATACAACATTGAAAAAGTACCCAAAATAAAATCAGAATATAGCATACAAGAAAATGTCATGAACCCCAACCAACAATTTAATGGAATCAGGAAAATATCCACCTGTATAAATGAATTGTATATATTTTTTTAATGTAAAAAGTATTGTTGGAGCATCATTCGATAAGCGGGATCAAGTAAAAGCATCAATATAAAATGTAAATAAAATGAGACCTTAGCCATTTCCAGTCACCCCCACATCCCTAAACACACTGTGGTAGGAAAAACCTGCTCGTAACCCGCAGGGACCCTGCTCAACAGGTGGCCACACCTGTTTGCTGCTCCAGCAGGTTGCTCTGCTGGGCGACACTGAAGTCCAGCCGGCCAGTGGCCATCTGCTGCAGCCGAGGGACGTCCACTGAGGTGAGCCATGACAGAGACTGCAGGTCACCCGGGAGGTCATCTTCATTCAGCTGGGAGGGGTCTGTGGTCAGCAGCCTGCAGAGAAATGCAGTCTACATCAATGGACAGCCAGCTACTGTGTAAAACCCACATATGTAGCATACAATTCATTGTATTCATATATTTTATTTCATATTGTAATGCAGCAAAGCCTGACTGTTGTTAATTCGATATGTCAGTGTTATAACGGCATCCATCTGTACTTAATGATATTGGTGATACTACTATGATGCAGATTCATGTATCTACTGAGAAGTTCAATGTGCATTGACAGATGGCAAACAACTGTGGTTTATTTTACATATTTGAATGTGCATATATAAATACATTTATATAGCTTCATGTATTTCTTGGATTATAACAAAAATGTATTTTATCTTTGGCAGGCTTGATAGATTTACTAATCTAGTTGTAGAGTGGTCTACAAAAATTAGATCATTTTCAAAATTCTATTTGTATAAATTAGGGATGTACCAATTGTGAAATTCTGGGCTGATACAAATACCGACTCTTAAAATAACAATTTGGCCGATAGCTAATATTGATGTTTTTTTGTTTTGTTTTTATTTATTCCCCCTTATGTGCCAGGGAAAAACACACACACACACACATATATACACATTATATAAAATAAATAAACTTTTTTAAAGTTTTTCAGCCCCTCATAAAACTTTGAGTGAGCACAAATTCAGTCATACAAATTCATGAAACAACCTGTAACATAACCTTCTTTCACATTTAGCCAGTGCAAAACTGATGCGACACAATAGATAAACATCGGCCCCTGCCATCGGTGAATGTCATCTTATTTACTGATGGCCAATGGCAGTCAACAAGGCGAATATTGGTTGATACCGATGTACAGCCAATACATTGGTGAATCCCTAGTATAAATACATGTATATAAATAAATGAATACATAAATAAATGTGTAAATTAATTTTAGAAATTTGAAAAATAAGAAAAATATTTAATATTTTTCTATAATTATGATTGCAACTGCTTTTTCTTAGTTTTTATCTAAGCCATAATGTACCGATATCCCTCTGTAAGAGAGGACTTTCATTTTTTAATCTTCTTTACTGGGTCTTTCCTTTGCCAAAAAATGAAAGAAATATCCATAATACCCAGGCTGATGATCCTACTTAGAAAGATGGATTATTCATCCTATACTATTATTTCAATGTTTTTGAAGCAACAAACATTTAATAGAAGTAAGGAATATATGTAATAGAAACAAGAATTGTTTAAATTAATCATTTTTCCTTCTCTTTCTGAGGCTTCAAGTTTAAGTTTAAATCCTGTCACTTGAGGTCCATAGAGGCTTAAAGAAGGATCTGCTCTCTCCTGATTTATTACTTCTTTTGTCAACTGAGACTTCTGGGAAGAAAAAAAAACTTCTTGAATCCTCTCCAGTCCTCCTTTCCTACTCTTACTGTAGAAGAGTGCAATAATTAGAGTCGCCATGACAACCCTCACTATTCAGTTATTTTGTGAGTCCGGGCACTGTAGCCCCCCACCCCCCCAATCAGGTGACCACAGTCCCTCTCTCATCATTGGCTGAATCATAAATAAACAACGGCCCTGAAATCATTTGAAATGTGGAGTAGGCACATGTTGTTTGCAACAGTTGGCCTGTCTATTGAAAGATGATCACCTATTGTACCCCCAAACGACAGTCTGCCCAGTGGCACGTGGCTCCATTGTTTCCCCCAGACCCTTCCTTGATTGTCTCCGGGTTTTTTTAACCAGCCCCTTGCATTAATCTGCCGGAATGACAGTCCAGACACAAGAGGGGACAAATAGAGGACCATCTGCTTCCCTGTCCCTTTCCTAGCCCTGTTCCACCTCCTAGCCCCCAGTGTGCAATAGACAGTGGTGGGGGCAACGGGGTCAAGCCACAAGTGCTCACGCAGCCTGTCAGCCGATAAATTACATCATTTTACCCAAAAAACCCGCCTGACGGCCAGTCACCACAGCTCTGAGTGTGGCCTTGGCCAGCCCTCACTGGTTGGTAAAGCCCTATGAATAATTATTTCCGTTCATGTAGACGCCTGTTCAAGTGAAACTTTTCATAGCACCCTTCTTCATGTTCCTTCGTGATGGCAATTTAACCTTTGAAATTCTAATCCATGCCCCCCCCACCACCACCCACACCCCCCACTCCCCCACACACAAAACATTTCCTCAACTGTTATCTTCATTTCCTTGTTGGGCAATCAAAATATTGACAAACAAAAGGGCTGCCATGGTAGCCTCATGAACAAGTGTTGTATCACCACCAATACTGAGAGGTTTATTATCCTTTCTTGTTGACTGCCACATTTTGCTAAGCTGTCAGTAGACCTGATACCACTGAAAATATTCAAACTAATACAATAGTACAATATAAAAACAACATAATTTTGCTGTCTACTTAATGTCTCAAATTTTAACTTTCAACCTAATGCTCCAGAGCCACTACTGGCATCCCCTCCAAATCAAAATAAATTTGAATAAAAACCTAATAGTAATCAGACTGGGAACTCTCTTAAAGCCTACTTCACAAACAACATGGGGGATCAAAGCATGCACTATTCCATGAGCCAAACTAGCAGGAACTTATCAGGTGGGTGTGGGAAGATTACTTGGTTACCATAGTACAGTTTGTCATGTCATTCCAATATGAAATACAGTGCAATAACTTAAGTGAAGTGGGGAATGTAAGCTTCACTTCTTCATTTTACTGAAAGTTCACCAAACACTATACATTTTATTGGGAGGTACAAAAATATGAAAATGGCAAAGGACAAAGCTGAATGACTATAGGCTACATAGACGTTAAGACCTAAAATTTTCAGATTCATTTTCTCTCCTTAAACATCCAAAATGTACTGCAAACATTATAAACTAATAGTATTAACACTTTGCTAATAAAAAGCAATTCAAATAATCTGCTGTATAGTCTTGCCTGCTCTTTTTGATTGAATTTAATTATATCATATTCATGTATGACTATACAGTATATTATGAATATACAGTAATACATCTTGGCTCTTTAAATTTACCCATTACAAAACAAAGAAATCATGTCTAACTATGAGCAGCTGCCAGAAAACTTGCCATTTCATTCTTAACAACAAATGAGGAAGTAAAAAAGTCCTGGCTCCTGAGGATAAATCACCAAATGAAAACAATCCAAGATTAAATATACAGTAATACTATTTCCAAAACATAGTTTTTCTCAGAAATCTGCAACAAGCCACATTCTAACAGTATTAGATATGCAACCTTTTCATCAGATCCTTCCACATTAAATGAGACAAAAACAGCTCTTACAAACCTGAACTTCCACATTGACGTGCACAGAACTGCTATTCTAGGCAACACACTTGATTTCCACCACACATTCACTGCCTGCCTACTGCGCTCATTCCCTGTCAATCTCATGTCGCTAGGTCAACACACCAATGAACACGTTTAGAGTAAACACCACACATTCCACCTCAAGCTGGTAAGAAGTTCAGCCAGCATTGATTTAAACGGCCACAAAGGTTCAAACATAGTAATGCAAAAAGGCAATTATGACAGCATTATTTGTTTCAACTGATTAATTGCAAACCCAAACTAGCTATTACTAAGCTTAAAATGAGCATTGTGGTGGCAACAATTACTTGTCAGTAATAAGATCAAAGACAATAGCATTCTTTTGCCCATATGTATGCATGCATACATGTATTGTTGTGATAAAATGCGGCCTGTATAGAACTAGAACTTATTCATTGGTCGAGGTTCCGTACACACTTCCACTATGATGCCAAAAAGACCAAATTCTTACACTCTAACCTTTGCACCTCTTTGTGGTCTGGCTATGGGAGACACAAACTGTACATCAGCAATTTGCACCACAGACAAAAATAGCTGGAAAATGTGTTTTCAATTCTGTAGTGCTTAGTTTCTAAATCACAGCAAATGTACACATGGGCTGTAAAAACCCTGCCTATCCAGCAGGTGAAAATAATTCAGCAACTTAGACTACACATCAATATCGACACAGCCCTAAAATGAAACACACATAGACCCATGGATCACTTTTTATTTTTTATTATTTTAGTGACACTTTACCCGTCAATGACAGAATCTGTACTGAGCTGCTCTCCATTACAAAAACACATACTTAAAATATTATTATGATATACCATAATAACCCTTCCAATATCACAAAGTTACCACAGAAAACACTGGTGAATTTGAACATTGGCCTTTATTGTTTGGCTGAATCTAAAGGCCATATATGTTATACTTTCATCGTTGCATGTGAAACGCAATTACTGTTGAACCTCTGATAATTAAGGAGGGGGTCAATCATATTTGTGCTTATTAAAATATCTAGAGTGTCATTGTGCATGCAGCTGTGTTTTTAAAATACATATTATGGTCCCTGGAATGCAACTATACATGGATGGGGTGGGAGGTGGAGGGGGGGAAAGATTAATTTTGTTTGCTCAGTGAGGCAAAACATGTAGTGTCCCTGTCCTTCACACTGTTTAAAAAGAAGGCAGTGGAGCAAGCATTCCCAGAGGTTTAACACTCGTAATGCCCCCCTCCTCTCTTTTCTAATTGGAGGCCACTTCCCCCCGCGAGTGACCCCGGGAGCCCCTGCTCCCCCTGACCCACCCTAGTGAAGGCTCTGCCTCTCCGTGTGCCGACAGCGGGAGTGTAAACAGAGCTGATGGGTTCTGACAGATCCATTCAGACTTAAAAATCATTTATTCTCAGGGTTTTTTGCATAAAACCCCCCCTCACCTACTGACCCACGCCCTCTCAGAATAAGAGCTGTCTATACCTTTAGATTATGGATGGTGATTGTATCATCGTCTGCGTGTTCCTTGGCACTGATAAAAGTTCTTACTTGAAAGTTTGACATGGATCCTTGAAAGCATTCTAAATCATGATGCAATTTCACATAGGTCTACCAGGCCAGTAGTTTTAAAACCATAACGCAAAAGTAGTATGATCTGAATATTTAGTAGAATAATGATAGTAGAATGCAAAGCATAAATCAGTCAGAAGTAGTGTATTTATAGACCTTACCTGTAGTCCTGAGGTGATGGGTGGTGACTCTGTCCTGAATTTCCAAGAATTCCTGACATCCTGGAAGTAATTCCACTTTCTATCATTTCCTGGGAACGATTTGGGAAATTTGATTTAACTGTCAAAACACTGGGAAGAGTTGTCACTGCAACTATAATAGTTACATTAGTTATTTATTTTCACGATAAAGTAATACCTTTGTTATATTGTATTCTACTCTGATTACCTCTATATGCATGGGGAATATTTCCATTACATTAAGATTTAAAGGTGAGCTTAATTTAGTGCTTAATTCTTCAGTAATTAAAATCCGACCCATATTATGAAGAAAACATCGCTCGGTATTCCTTTATCTCCTTCAGTATAAAACGTAGCTAATAAACCAGCAGATACATGTAAACAAAATTATGAAGCCCCAGAAACAAACTGTGTTGTTACATTGTTAAGATAAGTTAGCTATCTGGCTAAATAGCTACCGTGACTTTATCTTTAACATTTGCATACATATTTTCTGGTAAAACATGAAAGCATTTTAATAAAAAAAAATAATAAAAATTAAAAAACAAAACTGTCCAACATACTAGCGACAAAAATGTAGCAAAGCAAGCTATCCATCAAACAAGCAAACAAACAGAACAAAGTCAGTTACTGTTAAACGTTACCTTATGCCTCATTACCCTGATACCTGGACAACTGGCGACAAGTGTCATTCTTGCTTTTTCAAGAATGGTACAGTAGAGTGACGTTAGCTGTCCTGCCATGTAGCAATGATAAAACTAAAATAAACACACATCCCAAGCCTTTCTCATCAACAAAAAGGAGCTACCAAAGTCTTACCTGTGTGGGATAAGCCGGAGTTAGGATGGTCTGATTGTGCGTCTGTGTACGGTATTTTGACTGCGCACTTGTCTTCCAAACCGTTTTTAAATTTCCCTCTTTGGCGCTGTCCAGCAGCCAGTGTCATGCGCAGTGCGTGGAAGAATCCGTTCTGCTGCTCAGTGGGCTGGGTCACGGAGGTCTGTCAACTTCAGTGGATAACAACCTGAGAGGCGTCAGCAACTTACGAGCCCCATCTATATAACCTTATGTTGCTAACTTGGGCTAATTTAGTCGAGTTAACCGTGAATCTCCCCTGTAACTACGTGTTTTGGAAGGAAGAACAAATAATGTTTTTGTATTTACGTCAAAACATGTTATTCTTCCAAGATGCTGTGAATTTAGCAAGTTCTATTGATGTTATCCTTAAATATCTTGTCTACAGTCCTTCTGTAATCATTATTGATCCCTTGTGTTGTAACACCCTGTACTAAAATTACATTGCAATAATAACATAGCTGTGCTACATTTGGTTAGCAATTTGGTAGAGAAAAACAGCTGAAGTGTGTCATAAATCGAAAAGGTAAAACGTTGAAAAAAGTTAAAATAACTAACTGTAAATAAACGCTTACTCTCTAAAACGGCTATATAAATTATGCTCAATATCCGCAGAAAAAAAGTTTCTTTATATGGGTTTATTTTTGCTTGATAAACTCGTTTATATCGTTAAGTTATTTTCTGGCCAAGTTATAACTATCTAGCTGTAACATCGAAAAATGCGCTGCACAGGTGCACAGGCTAGCTAGCAATAGTTTATCACTGTTACTAGCATCTAAGCAAACAACCCAGCACAAAATGTATGTCATACATTTTAGAGAAGCTTCCAAATAACACAGCTAGTTAGCTGACATCTAATTACACTTCGAAATTAGCCAACTAAGTTAATGCAACTAAGTCGCACAGCTAACTAGTCGGTTAAATTAACAGTGGCTAGTTACTAAGAACAGCACGTTAAGAATATTGTCGTTAGATTCGAAAAGACACTTCAAACTTTCGAACGAAATTAATTTTCAAACTTGTTCTTCTTTTTAACGCAGGTCCAGTTCAAAACCCTAATACTCCTTCAAGGCGGAGTTGTTTCTTCGTTCGTGTGCCTTTCGGCTCCTAGTCAGGGAGTGAATGAGTGAGAATAAAGCCGTTGGTGCGTGCTGAGGATCTCTCCCCGCCGCTGTGCCCGCGCCTCTTGCCCGGAGCAGCAGCGGGAAAGGTAGCTCGGAAGGCGCGTTGGGGGTGGAGGAGCAGCTCTGGTAGTGAGGCGGATAGCCAGATAGTTTGCACATTAGACAGTATAAGGCGATAAGCTTAATTTCGGAGGCGAATGTTATGGTGTAACAAATCATACACCATCTACATGAGTTATTCCAGTGTGTCTGGTACAATTGATTGAAGATGCGGATAGTGCTTAATCTGACGCAAAGTATTCTTGATTGGTCAACAGGTTTGATATTTTATTTAGAAAAAAATTGAAAAACTGCAGAAAAATGTGTTTTTATGCTTAATAAAATATTCATTAATATACATTAGAACATTTAAGGAGGTTAAGTTTAAACATTAAGTTCATGCGTGCAAGCAAAATTACATTACATTATAGGCATTAATTCTGGAGAACTGTTTCACTCCATTGAAGTTTTAATTTGTATATTTTACATATGTTGACATATTTGATCCAAATACACTTGAAATGAGGGCGCACATGACATGGCCCAAACTATTAATTCAGTTGTGAAATGAGGGAATTAGTTATTGTAAAAAATTTAATCTACAGTGCCAGGTGTAAGAGAGAGATAGAGAGAGTAGCCAGTGTATACTATGGATCACACAGGTTTGCATGTATTTCATGGAACGTTTAATAAAAATATTTCTTCACAAATTACCGCGTGTTTCTTGAATTCAATCAAATCAATCATTGGATTGTTTCTCGTTAGATTTTGAAATCTGTTATGGCAAAAATGTAAACCCTATTAAGATAACTTAATAGCATTGGGCGTTCCATAAACATTTTGAATATAAATGTCAAAGTAATTAGTGCAAATACAAGTAGCCACAGTACAGCTTTTGCTTAAGCCAGCCTATTGCTGCTGTTGGATGTACTGAAAGCAGGTTCAAACTATGACGGGTCTTTTTTTCCTCTCCATGGAGGAAATAACTGTATCCTTTGAATAATTTGCGCCTGGGCTCGTTTAATCCTATGGGGAACGAGCCTATGTCAGCGGTCCCATCCCCAAGGGACACTACAGATGGTGAATCGCAGTTTCACAATGGGCACAATCAATGATTACATGCATGGACGTAACGGACAAAAAGACCTGCCTCTTAAGTCCTGGGTCTGCACTAGGTCCTAGAGCCCGAAATTTACTTTTTTTTTTTTAAAGATAGTTGTTGGCTCACTGGGGCCTCAAGCAAGGGTGTGTGGACTTTCAGTTGATCTTACTTTTTGCCAGCCATTTGAATAGCGAATGAATGGGTGGCGTGGTAATAATGAGCAGGGGACATGGGTATTAATGTCCACATCACCGTAAATTAGCCTTGATTCTAAATCTTTTTGGATATCTCCCCTTTTTACACTTAGTTTACAATGTAGTGGAATGACATTTTTTTAATTGCATTGTATTTTTTGTGCACTTTAATAAGCAAATGTATGTATATATAAGATGTAATTATTCAGAGTGGCCCTGTAATGTCTCTGTTATTTTACATGTTTTGCTTAAGTCTGTGAAGTGCCAAGTGTCCACGATCCTACAAAGGGACAAGGGACATTATTGAGACTGATAGGGCGTGATGTACGGCCTGAGTTCAGTGGGAGACAATGGTGTCTCTGCTTCAGGAGCAGCAGACCTGAATGGATTCCCCCTGGTAAGTGCTGCAGCCACCTCTAGCCATTATTGGGCAAAACAAGGATGCCCCACTAAAGGACTCCCTGCAGTTCAGGCCTCAGAGACTGGCCTGTGATGGCATTTTTTTCCCATACTTAAGCATGGATAATGGGAACAACAGGATTCCCCCCTGAGAAGCGGGCGGAGTTTTTTTGCCCCGTTTTGTTTTCACTAAGTGTTTACCCAAAAACAGAATGTCGCACAGAAAGGAAGGGTCACTTCATTTATCCTGCTCCCCCGGCTGTCCTGCAGTGAGGGTCAGTGTGTTCGGGGCTGACATGTGACCTACCATAACCTCCTGAATGGAGGAGGTTGCTGCCACCTATTATTGGCTAGAAGCTGGTGCACTTGCAGGGTTTGGTGCTAATCAAATGCAACGGTCTTTGTTTTTTTTTTAGTGGGATCCTACTAGTTAGAGCCCTGACCAGCTGTCTGACTGCCAGGCAGACACTGGCTTAATTTGCTGCCTGTCAGATGCAGAATCTCACTGTTGAGACTGAGGCACAGGTGGCAGAGATGTTTAGCAATTATAAAGGTTTTGAGGAAGTGGGTTTCTGCAGGTCATACATATTTGTTTTCTTTTTTAACCTCCAAAATATGTTGACTGGAATGTTCTGTACAAACCTGTCATTCTTAAGGTGTCAAACTGAGGAGGTAATTAAATTATTTTCACAGTTTCCTCAATCAAAAATGAAACAGTGACACCAAAGACACACAGAAAGCAATTCATTTCAATCAATATACAGATGTTTTCTTGCAGTTATGGGTCATTCAAGCTCAAAAAAATTATCATGTGGAATCTCTTATACTTAATAGCCCATCTTCAATATCTAGTCTTCCTTGTTCTCCAAACGCAGTCGGCTGTTGGAATCAGCAGTGCAGTGTGAAAAGAATAAAGATGGGATTAAATATTTAGTTGCTTTAACTTGGTCAGTAAAATATTTATCTTTCCAATGTATTATGTAACTTTCCAATGTATTATGGATATTATTGTGATTTTTTTGGTATAAAACTGACCATAATAATCGGAAAACAAAATATTTATTATTAAAAATGAAATAATTTAATTAGTTTAACAACCTAATGTCAGTGAAAAGTTACCACTGTGCTAATAGGACTGAGAAAGACCATATTGTATTCATACTAACATATCTATAACCCTTGATTACAGACACAAGTCTGGGTGCTAATACAAGAATCCTATAAAATGAGGTAGATAATTCTAATATGTGTATAAATCCTAATCTATACCCCATAATCACATGAAACAGATATGTATCTCAACGCCAGACATTACATCGGTTAACCAGGTGTGCTGGTTTAGAGATCCTTATATCCACAGACGTTAAGCACGTGTAGCCTCCAGGGGACCGGTTGGGTTTGCCTGGGAGGAGGTGTTGTCCCCTCTGGACATTGTCTTGAGCAGTCCCAGACCCCAGGTTGCAGAATTAGGTCACTAGCCATGGTTCTAGGGGCGCTGTGGACCCTCGGCTGTGGCTAATTGGTGGTTGTTTTCGCCGGCGATAAGAGCCAGCGGTCAGAGACACCAGGGGAAAGGGAGGGGGGCTGGGGCTCGGCCTGTTACCCCCAATTAAGGGATTAAGGGACAATAGGGGGTCTTGAGTTGTAGCCAGCAGAGGAGCAGAAATTTGCTGGATTTGGGGAAAAAAAGAACAACAAGAACCACTCAGCTGCAGCTTGACTCTCAATCTCAGTTTTCCTCTTTCTCCCTCTCCCTCCCTCTCTCTCTCTTTCCTCAGAGAGGTGAAGGGGCTCTGACAGATTATTGTGACATAAAAAGTTTTTTCAGCCTCCCCAAAATGTGATTCCTGTGTTTTCATTTTGTAAGCAAACATAATGTATATGTAATTATACCTATTCTATCTATGTAAACGCCAATAACTCCAAAGGCAATCAAAATACCAGCCTTGGGATAGAGGGTGGGGGGATGGGCATGTATAATTTCTACATGGAGAAACTGAAATGGATAAAAACACTCAAGGCTAAAAACCCAAGAATCTGCACTATAATCATATGCGGTTAATTACAAATCTAAAATTGTAGTACAGAGCCAAATCAAGAAAAAATTTCTTTGTCCAAACCTTATCAATGGCACTGAGTTACATCTATGGAAAAATATACATACAATGCAAATTAGGTGTAACTTTATGTATAAAGTATGAATTATTTCTAGAATCAAACTTCTACAAAAATAAGCTCAAATAATTTTTTTTCCTGTTATTGCTTTAATTAACAGGTTTTTTTTCCTCTTTTTGTTTTCATTAACAGTTACATCCCTGGAATGTTAACAGCCACATAAAGAGGTTATTAGTATTTAACCACCTTCGTGTTTTGCCCATTCCAATGTAGCTATAACTCCCCTCCACTGCTAAATGCCCATTACTGAAGGGTGGTACATCCAGCAAAATTGACAGTACTAAGTGCAGATAGACTAAGTTCTCAGAGTCCATTAAGGAGTTCTGAAGGTGCCGCAGTGCTGACTGTGGCCTGGAATTCTGCTGGATGATACACTGTTGGCCATTGTGTGATCCCAGTGACTGAGGGTTTCAGTGGGCAGGGTTTTCCTTGCACCACTGCACAATTATGCTTTCTCTGGAGGACAATGACACACATCTTAGTGTGACGTTTGTGGAGAATGACAGAGGACAACAAATGATTTGGAGATCCAAATTAGAAAAAAAAAAAATGCAGTTCTGTTTAATACAATGATACAGGGCTGGCAGGTCACCTGCAATGTTGTGAAATAAGTATATGGTGACTCTGTCCTTCACTGACAACACAAGCAATATGTGATTGGTAGGCAGTGTGAAAAACAGCATAGTCGCTACATGGAGTCCTGTATGAGGCCACTTCTACCTGGGTCTCAGAGGGAGGCTTTGGGGCTCACAGCATAGCTCAATTCTGGTGGGAGAAAGGGAGGAAAAATGTATTTAAAAAAGGACCTTTGTTACATTGAGGAATTTTAACAGTGTCTAACCGGGTGTCAGGAACGAGTGTTTTTTAAAGCATAGTTGCATGGAATGCGGTAAAAGAAACAGTCACTACTAATGGAACCATGTCACATCAGTATGCAGAAATCACCTAGAATGTCACAGTTGGATGACTTTGGTAATCAGCTGCCTTGTGTCCCCAGATATGGTCTGAAAGGAGTTGACTTGTCTATGGCTGTCTGTTTTCTACCATGAATAGCATGTTAGGAAAGTAAAAGGGGGACGTTAAGAGCTGAACCCTCTGGAAGATTCATACCCATAGTCCTTTGTTCCCTTTCCAACCCCCACTGTCCAAGTAGTTAGATTTTAATTGGCTGGATTGCCAACCTAAGATGTCCACAAATTTCCAGGACTAACTTTCATTACCTCAGTGCTGGCTGATAGGGGTGCGAGGGATTCAGAGCTGGGGGCTGGGAGGGAGTTGGGGTGGTCAATGGTTCTGACCTCTAGTGGCCAAGGTCTTGACCTTGAGTGAAGCCAGCTTTCACTTTCTGAAAAAGAGACAGGAAAAGACTTCTTTCCATTCACTCTTCAAACAATATGGAAGGTATGGGGGAGACTACCCCCGTTGTCGGTGCATCTCCCTCATGGTACACCCTTTGAAGAAGCCGTGGTTGTTGTGAGAAGAGAAAAGCTTTCAGAAAGTGCCCCTGATGGTGCCACTGTCAGACTATGCGTGGTCATTTTAATCGCTTTCATCTCTCAGATTTTGAACTGATGTCAGATCCCCCTTCCTTCCATCAAAGCTGTGAGCATTGGACATCCCCATCTTTAGTACCACTTATGCTGCTTATTCATGCTGGTTATGATGAGACACACAACTTTTATAAAGTTGGTCTTTGCATTTTAATTTCCCCTTCTGTGTCTTCTTTCTGCCCTGTATTCCATAGAGAAGGGGTCATCCAAAGGGAACATATAACACACCTGGTTTTAATTATAATATGCATAATACTGAACACTGCATATAATATGCAGAACACTGAAATTAGTAACAAAATGCTGAACTGCTGAAGGCATAAGTGCTGAACAGCAGTGCAGAAACACTACTGTTCAGCATTTATGCCGTAAACAGTTAAGCATTTTGCTGGTCATTGCAGTGATCCTTTACTTTATAATTAATCCAAATGTCTCTGGATGTTGCTTTTTTGCTAAGTCTTCTCAGTCTGTTGGTGAATAGAATGAAAACTTATGTGATTATTTTGTTTTAGACGTAATTGAGATAAACTAAAACCAGAGATGCAAAGGCCCATCATTGACTTGTTTCCTTAGGTATTCCTTTTATTGTTTTTATTAATTTTAGGTCATTGCTTTTGGAATTTATTCCTCTAGCCCCTTATATTTTCCCATAAGCTTCTCTTTGGTTAAGCAATCAATGCACAATTTAGATTGCCTATCTCACTGTTGAGCTCACTGAGTTAATATATTGTCAACATAACTAAGAGGAGTTTGGTGACTTGCATTCTGGAGTGTGTGCCATGAAGCCTCATTTTGAAATATGTTTTTTTTTTCATTATCATTTTGCTGCATACTATGTCACTTAGAGAGATTGTGTGGTAAGGGGTGCTTAATGCAGTTTGATGTATGTGCATTTCATAGCATCATGTTGACTGCCTGTTGAAGGGCCATGATGGATGAATCCAGCAGATTTGCAGGATTGGACAAGAGGGCCTGGGACACAACAGTCCCAGTTTGAACACTGCTTTGTTACTGATAGGGCTGGTTCAAATCAATGCGGCCCAATGGAGAGAGAGGTGAAGAAAGAAAGAAATGGCAAAAGAGCAACATTGCTGGCAATCTGTGGGCAGTAACAGGAGAAATGGTATTGACCTTGCTGTTTGGCTGTGATCCTAGTGAATGACTAAGTGATAGGGGGGCCCCCTTCATCCTGCTGAACCGTCCTGCCCCCAACCCCCCCCCCCCACCCATTTTAAAATGACAGATGAAGAGAAGGCAAGAGACCTGGCGGGAACTGGCTGATGCGAGTGTTATCATCTACCCTTATACTCAGCATGAAATCTTTAATGGGAAAATCAACCCCTCTGACTCCTGTGTAATTGGATTTGCTGGGACTCGTGCTAAATCAGGACCCAGTGGGTAGCACAAAGCTTGTTAAGTCTGGACAAGCATCGCTGAGGCCTTGGGTGGGGGGGTTGGGGGGGTGGTAAAGGTAGCTCTGATTCTAGTGGGGGTGTGAGGGTGTTTGGGGAGGGGGGACACTTCTCATCACTCCTTGCTGATGAAGTGATGTTTTGAAATTCCAAAGCCTTGAAAAGATGTCTCATTTTCTACTGATTCTTTCTGTCTTCGTGGTCATTAAAATATAGCCCACAACACCCAAAACATCCAAAATTTGTGCATGAACGTTTATAAGTTTTCTCCTCATTGTTTTTAGTGTCCCTTTACATGACTATGTATATGTTTATTTATGTGCGGGTGTGTGAGCCTATTTGTGTGTGTTTACCAGAATCATGTGGATTAGTATTGACTCTACATGCACAGTCATGTCATCATCAATCTATTGATCAATCAAATAAATACAACAGTAGAGTGTTTACAGAAACTGGAAACATTTAAATATATCTTTTTTTTTTGTAAGAATTTGTATTTTGTATTTATTGGAGAAACTCAACCTGCCCTGATGCAACCTCCCGGGTTGCTAGGCAGAGGTAAAATGAGCCTGTCGTCTTTAGGCAAATGAGAGTCTTCCCCTTACATCCGTCCCCTTGTGTATAACAATGGCTTACAGTGGTACATCATCACCAGTGCTTGTACATCAGTCAGTGAGCAAGAACGGCTCAAATGAGGTTGAACATATAAAGAGGATTATAGGACAGCTGGATGCACAGGGACACAGAATATGTACAGACAAACATTTTATGTATTGGATTATATCTTACACATGTAATTGTGAGTGAAGATGGATCCTTTTCCTCATTGCCAGCTTTCTGTCTGCTGCGATTACAGCTCTCCTGACTTGATCTAGAAGGCTGTAATTCTAGAGGCTTCTGTTAATGTTTACAGGATGCTCTTCATTAAAAGTTAAACAGGGTGACCGAGAAAACGATGTGTCGTTCCTCAGCTACAATGCCACACAGCTCCGTGCGGCGTCGGAGAATTGTGGGCATCTGAAGTGGCTTCAGGATTGGACAGGGACCATACAATGACATGCCGTGATTTACATTTACATTACGTTAATGTAACAATGCAACAAAGATGTTCTGTTATTATGTTTATGTATAATAATACTATTAGTTTTGCTATACCCCCAAAAAGCCTGGCAAGTAATGCACAATGTTTTTCCTTGAGCACCTCCACCTTCTGCAGGTTCACTATTTTAATAAATACTCTGAGGGTATGAAGAAGAAGGCTGTCAGCAATAACCTGAACATCCCAAGACCCCAACATTTAGACTTGATTAGTGGATTTGGATTAGCGAGAAGGCCACTTTTGCTACTTCATAGTCATCTATTAATGTGTTTCTCTGTGCGAGCTGTCAAAAACTAATCAACATCTGCTTGACCAATCGCAATCAACTATTAAACTGAGCTGTGGCATAATTGTGTTTAAATATTTAATATCAGGGGTTGGCGCCTCAAAATGGGTTAATCCTGGCTAAGCCCTGTCAATGGTTTGGCTTACTTGCAGGAATGATTTGAAACGTTGCACTGCCCTGATGGTATCAAACAAAAACATTTTAATCTTTGGCAAGTGGCTGCAGTACCAGTGAGATAATGGACTCTGAGATGTCCTGTTATGTGATATTACTGTATGACACAGAGGTAGTCCCTCAATGTCATGCAATAATCTATTATACCATGACACTTTGTCATACATACATACTCCCTTAATCTGTGATACACTTTGTTTATGCACACCTCCAAAGCTCCGAAATGCCTTTCACATGCATATGTTTCTATTCTTTTAGAACTGAGGTGGGCTGCATGATTAGGTTGAACCCTAGTTGGCAGTTAGCCTTGGAGGACCACTAGTCTCTCCCTGGTGTGTGAGCAGCAATCCTGAAAGGGTGTTACAGTACCCACCGAACTGTGTCTGTGAACGTTTGCACCGCGTGAGCCACTGTTAACCTGCAGCAGATTCCTTGTATGCAGAAACATACTTGGCCAATAATACTGATTCCCAATAAGACAGGCTCACACAGGAGTTTTGTGTGATTAGTCAGTAATGCATCTGTCTAATCAAAGATCAGTAACAGGATGCCAGTGCTGTGTAAGGGGGTGGGGGATGGGGGGACGGTGGAGCGGATAGTGTTTCTCCATCCTTGTGTTACATGGATCGGAGCGGTGGACACTCAGGTAAGCACTTTATAAGATCTCCCTGCCTCCCAGGCATGAATGATTAACCAGCCGGGTGTGCGGAGTTTCGGACCCTGGCCGCACTTCAGCAATGAGGGCCAGAGGACCTGCAAGTGGTTTGGCGCGCTGCTCCTGCCTTAATCCCTGAACCGGAGAGTGACCGTGCCACACACAAACCACATCCGAGGTGGAGAGGAGCCTGAGGATTTGGATCAGACGTTGACCATCCCTGCCTTCCATAGGTTCCACTGCATGACGGATGGTTAATAAGCACGTGGAAGAGCATTTGAGATGGCAGGAGCCTGCATGCATTAGTTTGGACGGACAACCCAAAATTTTCCGGCGATAACCTGGAATAAAGTCCCTTGGATATCGCCTGAATTTACAGGAAAAAACTAATTGGACATCAACCCACATAGCCTTCAATATGCAGGTGCAGTATTAAAGACTGTTAAAGTTGTTTCACTCTTGCATTCAAATGAACACACATTTTTCTATGAGTTGATGATTGCTTTATTAATCTTTAACCTATACGTGTGCTGTTGGACACACATTTGAATCTTACTTTTTGTTCTGAAATTTTGGTTGGATATTCAGATATGCATGGACAAAAGAAAATGTGTTCCTAACTACAGCAGCTTGTAATGCAATTGGCTAACAGGTGTGCCAGGTTGTTGTTGGGTTGTTATAGAATATGATGACTCCAGGAGAGTATTTCTCATGCAGAAAGGTTTCTTGTCTCTTGCTTCTTTGAAAACCATGCTGGATGAAAGCAATGCAAGCATATTTGGTCTTGTGAGCCACGGTGTGATTTCAGGGGGAAGGAATGAAGTTAAAGTGGGATGATTCTGGTTTGTTGTCATTGATGGGCACCATCGGGAGGAACTGGAGGAGAGGAACAGCAGAAGATGAGTGCAAGTGGGCAGTTGTGTTGTGTGTCAGTAACGGGATCCTGCAGTAGAGGGAAGAGATTTTAAAAGTAGGGCACAGTTCTGAGGCCTTGCGGATGATGTCAGTCTGAGGAGATAGAATTTCCTGTGCCTGGGCGGCCGAATGATGGTGCCAGAACTGAGGTTCTCATTTTTTAACAGTTTGTCCCACTCTTCTTCCCTTCTTTACATCTCCCCCTTTCCTCACTCTCTCTCCCCCACTATGTGTCTCTTTCTGTCCCTCTCTTTCATTTATTCCTCTAGCTCTCTCTCTCTCTTTCTCTCTCTCTGGTGAGATTGCCTCAGCTCAGGGGTAGGTGACACTGACACCCAAACCCAGATGAAAGGGCATTTCTTAATTAAAACAGTTGGACAGGCACAATGAAAACAATGTACTATGTGCTCATTGTACCATTAGAAACGTTTTTTAAAAAATTGCGTTTGAGCTGTTTTGCCTTTCTTGTTTTCAAAAATAAGATCGAATCCCCATTTTTTTCTTTTTCATTCTGCAGTATGGAATGGACACTATGCAGTATGACCACACCATTACTGTGACATTCCCTGTCATTTTTGTGGAGGACGCCTAACACGTGTGTCCTACGAACCATGTGCAGTCAGCTGCTGCCTCTTTACTCTCTGCAGTTTGTGAAGGAACGCCTGCATCACCTGACCTAGTTACCTGACCCAGTCACCTGACATACCTGATACAGGCATTTAAAGCTCAGGGACCGGTGTTTTAGCAAGTACACTGGAAGCACTAATACATAGAATATTTGTGCCATTATGGATGCAGTTGTATTTTTTCCTTCTTTTAAACCAGCTGATTATGAACAGAACAGGGTGATGACAATGTCAATGAAATTGCAGATAGTGAGCATGCGTGCATGGTTGTGTTGAATGTGTGAATATGTGTGGCTAAGTTAGTGATGGCTGCACTGTGCTGAAGAGGGTATCATTCTTTATCATGAAACATCAACCAAGACTCATTGTGATCCAGTGGCAATGTCAAAAGAATAGGACTGTTATATTGTTATAATCCCACAAACATAAGCCATCACTGTGAAAGTTTAAATGTAATCCAATTTCATCAATCTCATCGCTCTCCTGTGGCCAGTCCTGGTTGGCGAGGCACCTTCAAGTACATGCTCTGAACACATGTTGACTTTGTGTTCCTCTGATGGCATAGGCAATATGCAATTGGTGACACATCTGTAATGTAGAGACAAGCAAGTTCTAGGTGTTTGTGACTTGGAGGAGTCACATGTTAATGGCTTCATCTTCTAATTTGTGGGAGAAGGTCTTTGCGATGTGTCTTTTTGGTTGGGGGGTGCAAAAAGGGAGGGGGAGGGAATCAACCCCCCCCCTTTGCTCAGAGTCTACAGCGTGTGCTGCACCCCTGCCATGTCCGCTCCATCTCCCTCCTCTGGCAAGGACAGATGATTCCCCCTGCCAGCAGTAAGCAGTCCTTTTCCCGTCTGGTGAGTTCGCTTTGTGTTCGCTCCTCACTCCGACACCCACTGCAGATCTGCCGTTCTGCCCAGGACTCGCCGCGGACGCCCCCGCCCATTCACCCCTCTGTGCGAACCAATCGATGCCCTGGCCAGCACAATGCCACGGTGGCAGGGGACTGACTCAGATCTCGCACAAATGAGTACTTCGCCTGTTCCTGGCACAGGACACTCACCGATAGCACAGGGTCTGATACCCAGCTGCCCAGTGGCAGAGGAAAGTGAATAAGATGTGGATTGTTTGCACCATTGTTCACGCAGACAATAGGATGGAGTATAATAGCTGGAGCGCCCAACCCAAAATTTAGGGTTTGAGGAGCATTTTTTGAGAATTTTAATTCTGATTGGTTTGAGCTGAACTGTCTTTCACTTCAAACAGATGAGAGAATATTCAAATTATGAAGCTATTGTATTGTGATTATCTCCAGATGTTAGTAAAAAAAAAAACAACAGTAATAGAATTTATACACAGTATTTTTTACGATATGGCCAATAAAACCACACTCGAGGTGCATGAAGAAGACGGAACAAAAAAGCCTTGTTATGTAGCTCACTGGTGTTTTGGCTATGAAGGTGTGATCCGTGAAAGAGTTCCCCCCGTGAGAGCAGGGGTTTCTTTTTGCTGCCGCTTCTGTTTTTAACCATCAGAATGCGGCACACAGTAAACACAAAGTTTTCAAAGAATTCCTCATGCACTGTTCTTCTGCTGTTCGTGCCGGGGTAGGGAGAAAAAAAGGAGCCAGTTTTCCCATGTTTTGGATGAAGAGGAGGAAGGAAAAAAAGGGGGTTCAGAACTTGTGAACCCCACTAGCCCATTGTGAGATTGATTTTGACATTTCGAATGGGGTGCCTTCAATGATATTGTTCACCTGTCTCATTGGCTTAAAGTGGGGAGGGAATGAGGAGAGGTGGCCAGAGGAGGGGGGTGATTGGTGGGGACAGTGAAGGGGGGTGGGGGAAAGCGGGTGGGGGGGGGTGGTGATGGAGAGGGCTGGATTTAGAGTAGCTGACAGGTGGAAGAAAACCTCTTATCCGACGAGCCCCCCATCCTTCCTCGGGGTCTGCGGTCTGAAGTAATGAAGTCCAAATTACAACACAGGATTGCTAAGAACAAGTCCCTATTGTTCGGCGCCCCGCACTAAATGAGTGTCACAGCAAGCAGCAGGGCACAGACCGTTACTCCACAATTTAGTCTGCCTGTTGTCTCAAGAAGGCCTCATTTTAAAGGTTCTCAGATCAGACAAATACTGCCCCCCCTCCCACCCCCCACTGCTCTCTCCCTTCCTCCATCCACTGTGCCCCCCCACCCCTCCCCACAACCCCCCACTAAATAGGGCAAATCTCCTCTATTGTGTTTCGACTGCCCAGTGTGAAATTCACTGTGACGTTAAATGTTTTCTAATGAATAATTACTGAAAGGATATGCAGGAGGAATATGTGTAATGGATTGTAGACTACGTTTTAAAAAACTTTTTTTCTCATCCTCTGTATGTACAGGACAAAAAAAAAAGTCGCCTTTCACAGAACTAACAAGGGGTATGGGGGGAGCTTTGTGTCAGTTTGATCCAATGGATTATCTTTTTAGATGTTTTCTTTCGTGCATTGAAAATTGAAAATCAAAGGATTGTTGCCCTATTAAAAAAAGTAAAATAAATAAAAGGTTTTTTTTCAGTGGGGGGGCAGGTGGGGGTGGTAAGGGTTGGCAGCCATAAAAGCCTATGGCTGAATTTGGGTTATTTTTTTGTGGGGGGTGAGGGGCTGGGAGATGAGGTGGATGGGGGTGGTGGGGGTGGAGTTGTGGATTTTGAGAAAGCAGAACCTGAATCGTGGGATTTTTCTCACCGTATTTGCTGCTCAAAGGTGCGGCTGTTTTGGCAGCCGTGCCCCCCTGTGACCCCCGGGGAAACACTCCCACAGTGGTCTGGGGCAGGCTGGCCCTGCTGGGGGCTGCTGAGTGCATGGGCCGGTTTCCCCGGGGCAGGGTGTGAAAACGTGCTCCGGCCTGTGGGCCGCTCGCCAGCACCCCCGCGTCCCGCCATCATTTGCATCGCTGTGTTCTCACTGCGTAATCACGAGGGCTCCGTTTCAAAGCCACGGCCCGACCCGCAATTCAAAAAACATTTACTGTGAGCTTTCCCCAAATTTGTGTTTTGTGCGCCTTTTTTTAATGCTCCCTTCCCTAAGCCAGGTCAATTTCATTCAAGATACAAAGAAGCATTAAGAATCGGTCACGTGACTCTGCTCAACAAATGCTCTCTGTCTCCTAAGGATACGTGTCCCTGTATATTTAGATGTAAGATTATGAAAAATACAATGAGAGGGCTTACAAAAACACAGCATGGGTATCGCCAATGGCACCAGTCTGTGGTGATGGCGTTTGCTTTACTTTAGATTAGAGTATCAGTGTTGCATGGAGATCATCAAACGAGTCACATATCCATTATTAAACTGAAAATTACACATATACAGTGGATAAAAAAAAATCTTACAAAAAGCAGCATAGATGATAATTCACAGCAAGTGCATTGGAGGACAGTAAAGATCAGTTCATGTTGTATGCATCACATCATGAAAAAAACCCATATCCTCAAAAAGACAACTGTGCAGAAAAGGAGAAAAATGGTTGCTTTAGTCACATTGTGCTTTGCATAAATTTTATCAATCACAGAGACATAAAATAGTGACAGTATACAACTAATGATGTCTTCTATTTATGCATCAAACATTTCAAATTTGTGTCAAGTTTTTTTCTTGAGAACAGCAAAATTGGTGACTTCACAGTTTTTCCTGTTGATAGTCCTGCTAATGTGAATGCTATTAGAGTGTTGGTTAGTATGTGTGCTTAAGTGATGTTTATTTGTAGCATGCATATGTGTTCATTGGGTGGTTGTGTGAGACCTTCTTTAACCTCACTCAATAGTGAAGTGGCAAAAGGAACTCCCACTGTAAATTATGTAAGACTGTGATAAACTGCCTCCCTTCATTTAGGATTATCTTCTCTCCAGTGTCAGTCAGTGTGTGTAAACTGCAGAGTAGTGAATGGGAACAGCTTTCTGACACTGAGCAGCAGCTGTCAGTGATGGCCTCGTCATTGATGACACAAAAATACACCAAGGAAAAAGAGATTTGTTAAGCTTAGAGTAGTTTTTTTAGAGTGTCACAGAGGCAATCTCATTACATTTCATTAAAGTGAATAAAAATGGCATACAAAACTACGCAGACATACGTAATAAAATACCTTAAAAAATGCACATTCATTTGTAATACATATCCCTGAATGGCTGCATATGAAGTAGGCAAAAGGGTTTGGGTGAACACTTTGGGAAGCAGTGATGGAGTGAGAACAGGCGCAGTGAACTAGTTTGGCTCTCACCTCACCCAGCCTTAGCCAAGTCCACAAGCTGCTATAAATATGCTGGACTGTACTTAACGAGCAGAGGAGTATGCTGAATGATAATGTCACCTGATAGCTGTGGAGATGGAGAACGTGTCACAACACCAGCTGCTGAGACGAGGCCCATGCCTGAGACAATCATGAGAGAGTCTGTACCTGCCTTACTTAAACGCTGAGACCTGCCCTTCCATTTCAGCCGATGAATGATGATCGACTCTCCTGTGATTCACGTTTTTCAGAGTAGCAAATCTCTTAACGCCCCCTCTTAAGGCCCCAGGGCCCTATCCTCTGGGAAAAAAAGGTGTGTAGTTTATATTACAGTTAAAGTTTCATATATGTGTATTTATCAGAGGCTTGAAATTAATAATTTTCTGAATTATCACATTGTCAAAAGTCAATATTCAGAAGATGGAAAGGCACTGCAAAACAAAGAAAATATTTTGCATGCTTAATTTTCTACCATATTATTGAATTTGCATGTTGATGCTAGGGTATTGTATTCATGCATTTAAACAAATTCAATTGAAAAGCAATGAAAAGGGCACCCTTCAGTATCCATCATACAACTACCATTAAGGAAACAAAAATAAAGTTAATATTTGGAGATCTCATTCTTCATCGCTTAGAGTGCGAGTTATACTGTGCATTCTATATTGGAGTTATTGTGTGTCATGCTAAAGAGAAGACTGAAACTGACAATCTGGGCAGGTACTCATGAAGTGCCTCAGAGAAGGTGAGCTGATTGAGAGTCAGCTTTCCCTGTCCACATCCTAATCTTATTCATTATAAAGTAAAAGGCAAAACTGATCCAAGATTAGCACCCTATGCTGAGACACGTTATTAATATGGTCCATGGACATTTTATGAACATGTTCTATGCCCAATCATATTCAATGGAATATTCAAATCCATTATTTTTAGCAGGTGCTTAGTAAAATAAAATAAATAATGCAAAATATGATGTCTAAAGCAAATGAAGGTGTCACTAATCCATCGCATATTGTCTACGTAAACAATTTAAGGTCTACACAAGGTGCACTTGTGATTATCTTTGATAATCTGATGATTATCTATTGGTTAAACATTGTTTTGCTCTGGGGTGTAATTAAATAAATGTATTGGGAGTTTAACAGCACTGTGCTCATATTCCTCTCTAATCTGAGCTGTATGCACTGCTTACCAAGAGAATTGTGAACATTATGTTTTTTCCATGGCTTGCTGAATCACCCCGTGTCACTAAACATGGCAGCAGGTGACACCAAAGGTGCTTCATGCATCGTATGCCGAAAGAATGCACTCAAGCGGGCTTGACATTGCGCGGGATGCTCGCCCAGGTACCGTGACAATCTTCGCAATCAGGCTTTTAATGATCTACGCCGAGCGTGCTGAAAATGATACGAGGCGTGTGTGGCACCGGCTCGGGCCATCTCAGGTGACAAACAGGCAGTACGAGTGATTGGGTTTGAGATCAGGCTTACGATAGCAGAATGAGTTATCCTGACATAGAAAAAAGAATGGGGATAACATATAATACTACCAGCTAATGCCTGATTTAAACCAACCATTGTGTTTTGTTGTTTAAAACAAAACATTTTAATTAGTGATTAGTGATTGACAGCAAATTGTAGCCTGTCCCATTTTTGTGTCACGATTCCTCATTATTCATTTACAAGTGCCATCCTTGTAAATCTCTGTTCACAGGGAATTATTTCCATACAGGGCAGTCTTGAAAATCCTGTCAAAAGGGTCAGTTATCCACCACAAACTGTTCAATTTACAGCAATATGGCTAAAATTGTTAAATTACTGAGTATTCCTTGCTAAATTACCCCACTTTCTTTGTATCTCCTCAAATGTTCATGTCCTTTTTATTGTTTGTAGTACTTATAGTAGCTGCAAGAAACCCTAAAATAGAGACAGGAAGTTTATAAGAGCAAAACAGTTATGCAGAAAATCAACGGCGCATTAAATTGGGGAAGTACACTGTGCCACCGTACATTTTGCAAACAGACAGATGTGAGGTGTGGAGCTTGTCAAACACACAAATCACACTCTGCACTGTTCCTCCCTTTACTCTCCGGGGGAAGGATTTGTGGTTTTTCACCTTTTGAGCATACCTCAGATGCATGGGAAGATGGCTAAAATGACATCACTGTGTGATTGGTTACAGACCCGCAAGGCACGAGGCAACAAGCTGGACATGGAGGGGTCCCTGACAGCCCGGGACCGCGTGGGCATTCAAGACTTTGTGCTGCTGGATGCGGCCAGTGAAACGGCCTTCCTGGAGAACCTGAAGAAACGCTTCAGTGAAGACCTCATTTATGTGAGTTCGGCCTTGTCTCCCTCTGTCCTGCATCGCCATGGCAGCTGCTCTAGCAAAGGGGTTCTTTTAAAGCGTGTGTTTCTGTTAAGATCATTGTGAATACTCTAAATGTTCAGGGTTTGTAAATGGCCCATAATCCACTGTATCATGTACCAGAGGAGGATTCACTGGAATGAATGTGGAATCAAGATGGCTGTTGTGGGTCAGTTTTTCAAAATAAAATGAACAAAATCAACAGCAGAAAAGGACACTTACTCCCTCTCTCCTGCAGACGTATATTGGCTCTCTTCTAGTGTCTGTCAACCCTTACAAAGAACTTGACATCTACACCAAAAAGCAGATGGATGTCTACATGGGTGTTAACTTCTTTGAGCTTCCGCCACACATGTGAGTTTACCAGATGTGTGTGTGTGTGTGTGTGTGTGTGTGTGTCTGTGTGTGTATCTATGGAAATGCAGAGGTATCTCTATATTCCTTTTAGCAAATCACATTTCATTTCTGGGTGCATTATCTTAGAAATCACATGTTCCTCCTCTGAACTGTCCTGTTCCTCTTGACTGCATTCTTCCCAGTTATGCCCTGGCCGATAACGCATACCACACCATGATGATGGAGATGAACAACCACTTCATCCTGATCTCCGGGGAGAGCGGAGCAGGCAAGACGGAGGCGTCCAAGAAGATCCTGCAGTTCTACGCCATCAGCTGCCCGACCACCAGCCTCCTGCACAGCGTGCGAGACCGCATGCTCGTCTCCAACCCCGTCCTGGAGGTGAGGGAGGACACACGGAAAACCACTGCTCTCACTCACTCAGTCATTCACTCACTAGCACTACCTCTGTCATACAGTCGATTACTTACACTCATTCACACTTATTCACCCTCCCCCTCATACCCAATTACTCACTCAGTCACTCAATCATTCATACCCAACGATTCACTCACTCATTTGCTCACACTTGTTCATTCATACTATCCCCTCACAATCATTTCCTTGCTCAACTTCCCCTACACACCAGGTGACTTGCTTACACTCTTTGTCCTTCTACAAACTCATTCACTCAGTCACTCGCTCAACCTCCCCTTCACACCCAGCAACTTACGGACACTCCCCCTGACACAAACATATTCACTCACTCACTCACTCACTCACTTATAGTCTCCTCCCTAGCATTGCCTATCCCATGCAGTCATACCCCTTGAATTCATTTCTCCCAAACAGGCTTTCGGGAATGCCAAAACGCTGAAGAATGACAACTCCAGCCGCTTTGGGAAGTACATGGACATCCAGTTTGATACTGAGGTAGACAGTAGGAGAGATACTTTGGCTTTTGAACATGTGTGTCAGAATAGGGGTCGATTCTGTTTGATTGCATTCAGGAAATTAATAGAAATGCATTCCATTCATTATGTGCATTAAATGAATTTCAGCTCATTTTTGGGGCTGCTGCTGTGGTATGAGTGGATGAGGGTTGCTCTGGCTGTTGACCACTGGTTAATTATTCTCAAGGGGGAGGCGGTTGGGGGCCACATTCTGAGTTACCTGCTGGAGAAATCTAGGGTGGTTCACCAGAACCATGGTGAGAGGAACTTCCACATCTTCTACCAGCTGGTGGAAGGGGGGGAGGAAGATCTCCTTCTCTCTCTGGGCCTGGAGAGGAACTGCAAGCACTACAGCTACCTGATACAGGTGAGAGCAACCTGCTGGTTTCACAGCACACCTCATGACCACCTGGGAAGTGCGAGCTCATCTGCTCTTCGTTTGAGGTGGAGTTGTGGGTTTATCTACTGAAAGGAGAGTTCATTTTCAGGAAACAAAAACTGGAGGGTTCAACGATAATTGTAATTGTTTATGCACTTGTCTGAACCAAGAATTTTATTTTGTTGTGGAGAGCAAAACAAATTTCAGTGATTCAAACAAACCAGTGTGATTAATAGCTCTATGTAGCACCACCAAAATGTTGGTTTATTTAATAACTTACTTCACTGATGTTAGAAAGTCCTGGAAGGCAACACTGAAATGCTGATTATTTGTATTTCAACACTTAAGTGCTTAATTGGAACCCATTGATTGGAAATGAGTCAACACCTTTTGTTTCTAAGTCCTAAATTGGCTGCTTATTGAAAGGAAACCACAAAATCCTGCAGGTACTTGGTGCTTAAGGGTATAACGTCAGCACCTCTGTGCCTGTTTAATTGAAACTGTAATCTGCAAGAGACAAGTGGTTAAGTTCTGTGCTGTGACAAAAATCCCTAAGGCACCATCGTACTCCAGGGCAAAGATTTTTGACTCTCCAGTCCAGTCTGTAATCTCTGTATTGATGTCTCTCTTAAACAGGGGGAATGTGCCAATGTGAACTCCATAAATGACAGAATGACTGGAAGACCGTGAGGAAAGCCCTCTCTGTCATTGAATTCACGGAGAGTGACTTAGAGGTAGGGTCCAAGGCTGCCTGAAGCCGTCTTAACCAGATCTCAGGGCATTGGTTAAAATCCACTAGGGTTTACACAATGGTGTAAATAATAATGTTTAAAAATAAACTATCTCTTTACAATATAATTTTTTCAAGGGGAAATTCTGTTCAGCTTGAATCACTGAGTTTTATAACTTTGCGGCTGACAGCTGTTGTAGTCACTTAAATTCAATGTGTCAAATCTTCAGTCCATCTGCTCTAGTAACTCAAAAACTATCATTATGGAAACAACGGTCACTTTCATGTGGACTCCTTTCAGTAACATTCTCAGATTTTTGAACAGCCATTCATTCAATTTTAAACTGTGTATTTCAGTTGAAACATCACACCCTTAGTTTAACAATAATGTTTCTCAGTTATCCAAGACATGTCTGTGATAATATGAATGTTTTAGGCATCAAATGAAATTTTCTTTCTTAAATCCTAAAACATCTCTCATGTGCCATGTGAACATACCACATGTTCTAGCATAATTTACAGATATTACATCACTATTCTTAATCCATAAAATTACTGATCAAATGGGTGTTCTTTTTCAAATTAGTTCCATGATCAACTCTGTCACTACTCTCTGCTTTTGTTTTTTTGGGTTTTTTTTCTAGAAAACCAGGAAATAAAATTGGCTTGAGGGGGCCTGTAACATCTCTTCTGCCCTTGCGGTATTGATCTCAACTGTTCTCAACAAGTGTGGGTAGTCCTTTCCACCAATGGGATGCAAGAATCAAGAAAAGCCATGACCTCTGACCTTTCCCTTTCTCCTCTCCATTTAGTCCTTATTTGGGATTATTGCCTGTGTCCTCCACCTGGGCAACGTTCACTTTGACACAGACACCAGGGGATATGCCACCTTGTACAGCAACATCGAACTGCGCTGGGTATCGAAGGTGAATCATGAATCCATTCTTCTCAAACATCACGATTGTGTTTCGGTTATGAGGCTGATGACTGACTGGCTTTGGCTTCCTTCTCCAGTTGCTAGGGATCCATGTGAAAGTACTGCTGGAAGTTCTGACCTTCAGGAAGATTGAGGCCAAGTCAGAAGAGGTGAGAGAGCTCTAAAACAGAACAAAGCCTATCCTCCACAGCTCACTACAATAAGCGTACGTATTAGTATGTATTAGCATGTATTAGCATGTATAACTAAATAAAATTGTATGGGAAAATTTGAGAATACCCCTGCAGGTCTCAGAGAATTTTGAACTAAACATGCGACTAACCTGTGTCCTGGCATTACCACAAAAACACTGGGTAAACCATTTTTAATCCATCACTTTTCAACACTCTCTAGAGATCTCTCCTTATCAACTGGACACCTGCAGGACCAAAACCAAAATGAACAATCATATGAGCACAGAATTTGGTTCCTAAAACCAGTTCATTTGCTTTAATACAGTGGATATTTTGTAGGAATATGACAGATGTCTAAAGGGTTATTTGATCAGAGCAGCAGTGACTGTGTGATCGTGTTCCTCAGGTCCTGAGTCCGTTCACTGTGGACCATGCCATCTACGCCAGAGACGCCTTGGCCAAAGCGATTTACGGTCGCACCTTCACATGGCTCGTTAACAAGATCAATGAATCTTTAGCTAATCGGGTAAGTTGAATGTTAAGTTGCCATTTATAGGTAAATGAACCATAGGACATTTTCTGTCCACATCAACCATGTATGAATAATTACTATGTTATAAACCTTATGGTTATTCGTTGAAGGTCTCATATTTTTAAAGGCTGGTAGCTAGGGTTCTCATACCTGGTCCTGGAGTACCCCAGGCTAATTCTGGTTTTCCTTCCAATGTTAACTGCAATCTTCTGAGGATCAAGCATTGGTAACTGTTTTAATTAGACACTTTTAATTTCTAATTATGGATTATTAACCTTGATCTTCTCACATTTCAGATTCAAGTATTCACATCACAAATAATGAATATTCCATGTTCCGTTCCATATTTTAAGAACTCACTGCTGACTATGATTTCAATTTCTCCCAGGATTCAACAAGGAAGACAGTCATTGGGTTGCTAGACATCTATGGCTTTGAAGTATTTTATGTAAACAGGTAAGAGAAATTCAATCAAATTGTTTTGACCTACCACCGTCATCAACCTCAATGGGTGAAAGTAGCTTTTTTAGTTCTCTTGCAGCTCACAGATAAGTTATATCATTCTTCCATACAAATGCAGGCTATTGTACAGCTTGATGAAATATTCCTGTGTGTGCGTGTTTCTCAGCTTTGAACAGTTCTGCATCAACTACTGCAATGAGAAGCTGCAGCAGCTGTTCATCCAACTGACCCTGAAGTCAGAGCAGGAGGAGTATGAAGCTGAGGGCATCGAGGTGAGGCCCCCAGTGACATGGGGGGGATGTGCCTGATAAGGCAGGCATTAGTAAAACTGTCAGAGACTGGCTCACAGGAGCTTATCTTTTTTTTGGCATGCACCTCTGGCTATTTAACCCCTTTCCTGGGTCTCAGAGCTTATGCTCACCTTGTACTTAAACCTGCCTTGAAGAAATTCAGGTGTATGGATGGATTGTATTTAAAAATCTGAGATGGATATGTCGATCAGAGTGTGACAGCTCTCCGCTTTCCTCTTCTCCAGTGGGAGCCAGTGCAGTTCTTTAACAACAAGATCATCTGTGACCTCGTGGAGGAGAAACACAGGGGCATCATCTCAGTGCTGGTGAGAAAACCTCACAAACCACACAGCATGCTTCCATCACTGACTGACAAACAGTGGCCTGGAGAGGAGGACCTGGTGACGGAATGAATAAACTTTATTAATTCAGAGGATTCCCATTGTGATTCCCCATAGCTGTATTGGTTCAGGTCATTATAAGTGTGGGCAAGGGGGCCATAGATGTTTCTGGTTTTCTCATCAGATTTGGCTCTCAGTTGTTTCATCAACCCTGTCATTTATGTCTTCCATCTTTTCTTGATAAGCACTTGAAGACCTTTCTTGTGTCCCTCAACGGAATCTTCTACTGTGGTCTAATCTAGGTGGTCCTACATTTGTGCGTACAACTGATTAGGTAATTAAATTAAGGGTAATCGGAAGAAGCATAAACCTGCATTCACGCTAGCCGTCGAGTGGAGTCGCCCTCCCGCGGTTTGACGAGGCTTTGCTGATGTGATTCCCCTCTAGCTGTGGTGGATCAGCTCTTGTTGCCTCCCTCCCCTTTCTCTCCCCACCAGGATGAGGAATGCCTGAGGCCTGGAGACGCCACAGACCTCACCTTCCTGGAGAAGCTTGAGCAGAAAATGGGCGGCCACCCTCATTTTATAACGTGAGTATCCTCCACACACATAGCGCATATGCACACAGGCCACACGCTCTTCACCATGCACTATGTCTTATTCATAGATACATGCACACGCATACACACTTTCACACATACACACGAAATGAGGTGACTCTGGAGACTATTGGGGCCCCAGGCCTAAAATGCCATGGGCCCCTTATTACCAATATTCATTGCTATTTTACCCAAGGTGATTGCCCTCGGGGGCCCCTTCATGCTCAGGACCCCAAGTAGTTGCCTGTCTTGCCTGTCAGTAAAATTTTCCTGTACAAATTTGTCTAGCTGTGAAAGACTGCAGGCATAAGAAACAATTTAGAGGTAGGAAATGTGATCTCTAAGATAGGGCACCAAAGAAATGAAATGTGACTTGCCATCGGAATATAGAGGCACCTCTGCATGTCCGTAGACACATGCACAGTCACAATAGGAGGACCTCCTTTGTATCTTGATAAACACTTGCTTCTGTAACCCTTTGCTGGTTTGTGTGCAGACACCGGCTGGCTGACCAAAAGACACGCAAGACCATGGAGAGAGGGGATTTCCGCCTTCTGCACTATGCGGGAGAGGTCACCTACTGCGTCGTAGGTGAGAGGATGAGCAGCCAGGGAACTGATGACACACTTTTCAGAAGCCATCAAAGTAGTGTGATACCTACCCTACTGCCTTAGCCAGTGTACATCATATGCTCTCATATCTGTTGCTTAATTTCTTTATCAATCACTTTTGCAAACTTTTTAAAGTGTTTGTTTTCAAAATGGTCTCTAACTTTTTTTTTTTTTGAAGACGCTTCTTGTCTTAACCCCCTCTCTGCTGTGTGCATGTGCTGTTTTCTCACTACAGGATTCATCGACAAAAACAATGATCTTTTGTACAGAAACATCAAAGACGTAAGTGCAAGGGACTCTGGGAAGGGATTATGGGAAAAGGCCGGGGGGAGGAGGGGTGAGGGACCAAAAGAAGCCATTCTCAGCCGGTTCCTTAATTATTCATAGTCCAGTAGACTTGGCCTAAATAATAGAGAAGCGGACTGCGGTGAAATGGGCTGACTTGTCTTGAGTGTGTGATACTCTCGTGCCTGTGTGCCGTATCCCCCCCACAGGTGATGAGACAGTCCAAAAATGCCATTGTCAGGCACTGCTTTGCATCCACAGAGCCGGACAGCAGGAGGAGACCCGAGACGGTAAAGAGACGGATTAGCATTGTTTATTTCATGAATTTTTTTTTTTAACGCTCTTTCTTGGCTGAGACAAGGCGTCCTTATCTGGGCCTATTTTCAGGCCCAGATTCTCCTGTCTGGCCTGGAGACGTCCCCCTAAAGAAAGCGGTGGGCGGTCTTATATAGGTCCTAGATACTAATACAGGCTGAAATCAAAGAGTCCTCTTGGATTTTCATGGTGACTAATCCTGGAATGGAAGGGTTTTGTGGTTTCCTTAGATTCAATTGTTAATTTAGGGCTTGGAAACACTGTATGTGTACTTTTCACCCAATCAGTGACTTAAAGTTGAGTGTTAAATTAAAGATATCAAAACTAGATTGGAATCATCTATTCTTGGTTTAGTCCCTGGCCTTATTCTCCCAATTAAACAATGAAGAGAGCATGGAACTACTTTCAAATAAGTATTACACCCGAGCAAATAAAATAGCAGTGATTTTTTCAAAAGGTCAGTGGCAGTTTGATTTTTCAAGCCTTTGTCCCATGCTGTCATGTGCAAACTCCCACAGGGTGTGGCCACTAAACCAGGTTTTTAATGACCAGCCAGTTTAAGACCAGCCTTGTGAAGCTTACAGAAATCCTCATGGCCAAAGAGGCCTGGTACGTGCGATGCTTGAAGTCCAATGACAGCAAGCAGCCTGGTGAGACCTCCGAACCCCCAAAAGACAATGCAATGCACCCACACCTCCCAGAATGCTCTCTGATGGTCTCTTCCTCAGAGGAGGGCACTATGACCTCAATTTTGTGCCTCTCTGCAGGGCGATTTGACGATGCATTGGTGAGACACCAGGTGAAGTACCTAGGGTTGATGGAACACCTGAGAGTCAGGCGGGCTGGCTTTGCTTACCGACGGAAATACGAGCTATTCTTGCAAAGGTAAACATGTCCATAAGATTTAGCATGTCATTTAGCAGATATGTTTAACAACTAGAGCAACACATAAAGTACATTTAAATTTTTTTTTGGCAAAGGGCAATGATGTCACAACAGATATAGTCAGTACCGAAACAGTAATTATCATTAAAAATGAGAAAGTAACATTACCACCATAGCAAAGGGGAAGTTGAGGAGCTAGAACGTAGCTAATGAGCTTGCAGTGATTCAGTCCTCCTATATACACTAAACACCCATGCTTCCTCCTGCACAACCAGGAGGGCTTCCTGTGTAGACCACTATGGTCTGCTGAGACACTCATGATTGCTGTGTTCTTCACAGGTATAAGCCACTGTGTCCTGACACCTGGCCACACTGGAGAGGAGTGCCCTCTGAAGGTGTAGAAAAGCTGGTCAAGCACCTAGGCTACCAGCCGGATGAGTACAAAATGGGCAGGTAGGAACTTCTGCTTAGGACCTCAGTACTCACACAGACAACCTTGGCAATCCATGATGCCAAGCAATAGTCCTGCCAGTCTCAAGCCAGCTTTTCCATCTCTGCACAGGACCAAGATCTTCATCCGCTATGCCAGAACACTTTTTGCAACAGAAGATGCCTTTGAGATCTGTAAGCACGACTTGGGTAGGTGCCCTCTCAGCTCACAGGAAATAAAAAGGAAGAGTTTGTGGCAAAAGGTCACATTTCACACAGCTGTTCGCCTCTACTCCTTGATTTCTCAGCATCGAGGATTCAAGCCAAGTATAAAGGCTACAGGGCGAAAGAGGAGTTCAAGAAACAGAAAGAAGCAGGTAAGTGGAGGACAGACAAAACAGTGAGAACATGCATAAAACATTTCACAGTTGCTCAGACTTCACAGTGAACACAACGGCACTGCGTTTAGTAACCGAGGAAAGTTACTCGTTCCTGACAGTTACCAGTGTTCAAGTTACAGTGTGTTACATGACAGTAACATGATGGCGATAACAAACTAATCAACATAACCTGTGCTATTAAGCATTGAGATGTAAAAGGAGAAATTTTCATTTGCAGTTTCTAAGAGATTTTATTCTTCAATGATTTCTGGCCCAATAACATTGAGTAAGGCAACTTAGAGAGTGGAGGAATTTAGTTAGTTCTTTTGATGAAAGTTGAAAACTATCTCTCGGCTGATTCTGCTGTTTAAAAGGTATCAGTGAATTGAGCGATCGCTTTGATGACAAATGCCTAAGGCCAGATTCTGATGCATGTGATTTAATGCTGTTCCCTCAGCCACGAAGATTGAAACCTGCTGGAGAGGAGTGCAGGCCAGGAAAGAGAAGCAGAAGAGGGAGTGGGCCGTCAAGGTCATCAAGAAGTAAGCGGAGGCATAACCTTGGACTGGCCTCAAAAAAAAAAAAACACACACACACACACACACACACACACACACACACACACACACACACACACACACACACACACACACACACACACACACACACACACACACACATTTCAGGGCACCACTCCAGTCTGAAGCTGGCCCTTTTCAGCTGAGAACTATTATTTAGGGGTTCATTATGATGACTTTATCCAGTTAGTCAGAAAATCCAGTTTTTATTGGATATGTAATGAATTAGTCAACCTGAACTGTCATCCACCATTTAAGACTGTGGGGTGGAAAGCTAGAGATACTGAACATGGAGTAAGGTGCCTAACAATAAAAATGGAAGGCATGCAAAATTGTGCCTTCTTGGGTTTTTGCAAAAATGTATTGCCTCCTCTGCTATTCCCACCATCCATATTTGGCTTTGTTGCTGCAATGAGAGAGTTGGGTGTGACACCTTGTACCAAAGCATACCATTTTTCCTCAACTTCTTTGATTAACTATGATTAATATTTTTGGGTGAAAAAAAGAGTAATGATGTTTAATGCAGAAATGTTGAACCACTAAGAGTTTTATGGCACAGTTCAAAAAAGGTGCCACAACTACCGGTGCAGCAGCTGTTTCAAAGCATTTTTACCATCCCAACAACTGCTGTGCAAAGGCACTCTGTTTTAGCTGGCAACAAAGTCAGGGTAAAAAATATCCTGCATTTTTCTTTGCCGTTGGCAGGTTCATCAAGGGATTCATGAACAGGCATCAAGCATCGGCTGCTGACAATTCTGAATACCTTGCCTTTGTTAGACAAAGCTATCTCAGCAGGCTGAAGGATAACCTGCCCAAAACTGTTCTGGACAAAACCACCTGGCTGACCCCTCCACCAGTAGTGAAAGAGGTAGGAGGACAGCATGAGTATTTTTCATGTTTCAGCAGGGCCAGGCAACCATATCTGACCAGAAAGTTAAAACTTGTCAGTTTGGGGCTGTTTTTTTTTCTTCAGCTTCATAGTATTTCCATGTCAATGAATTGAGTCTTATTCTCATATTTCCTCATTTACAAAAACATTTTTTGTCCAAATAAGGCAACTCTTAGCTGGGTGCAAATCCTAGCTGCTGTCATATACTCTGGATGAGTATTTTTCCAACTCAGCACAACGGAAGTTGGGATTAGACATCAATCTGGTGCACTTTGAACACTTGCTTGTTGCAGAGTTTAAGCATCCCCTGATTGACCAAAAGAAGTTACAACATGTTAGAACACCCTAGGCCTGCTTTGTACTCTGGAATTGTGGGATAGGCATTTCAGATCGTGGTCCTCCCATATCCTGTAGACCTCAGAGATACTTCGTCCACTCTGCATGCGAAACCTGGTGAGGAAGTATGTGCGAGGGATTACCCCACAGCGAAAAGCTCAGGTATGACCAAAGTGTTCTTTATCTCCATTATCACAAATATGTAGTAGCACATGGGAAAACGGTTTTAGGAGGGAGTCAGGAAATACTCATACTTTTACTGACGTGGCAATTTTTGGAATCTATCATTGTGCAACACAGTTTTCAAAACATTGGATTTGATATGTAGAAGACTGAATTATTCACATATTTACTTATCAATAGGACTTTTCAGCATGGACTCTTAACATGGATCTTAGTGCAATTTAGCATAACATGTTAGGCTTGTAAAATGTATTTAAAAAATGAATGACTAGTTTACATATTCTGGCTGAAAATCAGTTGAATCAGACAGACTGATGTAAAAATTATATACTGTAGGTAATATACTTGCAATATATTGATAAAATAACTCAAGTGTGGGAGTCTGTTTATGTAATGGTACTCATTTTAATATGTGTGAGTTACTTCTGTGTTAATGTTTATCCTCCCTTGTCATGTCTCTTGTCTTCAGATGGAGATGAAAGTGATCACCAGTGCCCTCTTCAAGGGGAAGAAGGACAGCTACCCTCAGAGCATTTCCAAACCCTTTCTGGACACCAGAATTAGTCAGTATTGTATAACCCCCGAAAGCCAACAACATTAAAATACACTGATTTTGCTCATGATTTTTTAAGCCTTGTCCAACCCAACACTCTTTTGCTGTGGGTTAAATTGAATGACAGTGCTTTCAAACTTGAATGAATTCCCTATGAGTGAAATACCCCTGTGTCCTTCTCATGTAGGTGAACAAGATATTAACCCAAGAGTTGTGCAGACAATTCGACATGAACGCATCAAGGTAAAAAAAAAAAAAAGAAGACAACCACTGGGTTAAGGACAATAATGAAGGATGCATCTGTTTAACAAACCATTTCATTTTTATGGACCCAAACTGTGCTGACCACACCAAACCCCAATGATTGGTTCAAACCAGCATTAGCTGACTGCTAGCTTGTAGTGACATACCATTCCTCCATGAATCTGATCGCTTGCATGCAACCCTTCAGTAGATTGAGGATACTCACCCACCCCCTCCCCCTCTCCCTTGCTGCAGTACAGTGCACCGGTGGTGAAGTACGACAGGAACGGGTTCAAGCCCCGACAGAGGCAGCTGATCCTTACCCAGGCTGCGGCCTACATGGCCGAGGAAGCCAAGATCAAGCAGAGGGTTCCATACAGCGCAATCAAAGGTGATCAGCGTGGCTTTTTGAGGAAATGGCGTCTCATTAGTCTTTATATCAGTCTTACAGAGCGGTAGTGCAGTATTATAGTTAAGTGAACTACTGAATTGCTTCAGTAAACATTACACAACAGGACTGAAAGTGCAAAAATTTGATTCCTATATGTGCCCTGCTATTGCATTTCAATGAACTTTGTGGGGAATTTTTTTTATTTATCAGTTTTTAAGATCAGTGTCATATTTTCACAGTACATAGGTGTTAGCATGTGAAAACAGCTTTAATCCATTCTGTATTTCAAAAATGAGCAATTTTAAAATCCTAACCTGCTTTAATAAATGTCTAATTATATGTGTAGGCTGCAAAATATAAATGCATAAATACCTACATTTTCCTGACAGAAATAACAACAGCCACAATGAGCACATCCTTGAGACTAGCCTGTATTCTGTACATGTGTATGGGCTTGTGACCAAGATGGTTGTTTAGTTGTTGTCATTGGTTAGAGGCAATTTATTCTAGTTTGGCAGTTATTGTGGCCAGGCCTGAGGTAAGAGTCTGAATGAAAGCTCATTGTGATTGCAGGTGTGTCCGTCAGTAACCTTGGTGACAGCATTATGATCCTGCATGTGTCTTCTGAGGAGTCCAAACAGAAGGTAGGGAGTCCTGTAACGACTGTCATTCAGAGTAGTAGTGCTGATCTAGGATCAGTTTTCCCCAACCATTCCCTAACGTTTATCTATTAGAAACTGAAAGTGAAATCTGATCCTTGATCAGTGTTCCTGCCCTGAGATACTCTATGGGTATGGAAAATAACAGAATATTAATCAGTGGGGACAGGGGCATAGCTAGAAATTCTGGGCCCTGTACACAGGCAGGCTCTGAGGGCCCCTCAGTTTCCTAGATTTTTGTGGGCCCCTTCAAATCCTTGGGCCCTGTATACTTAGTACTATTTTTCCCCTGGTGCCACGCCTCTGAGTGGGCATATAGCTTGCTGAAAGCCCAACCTATCAGTCTCTGAGGTTAGGCTGTCTTACTGTGTGTCTTTTTTCTTTTTGTACTCAGGGAGATCTTGTGCTGGAGTGTGAGCACCTGTTTGAGGCGCTGACAAAGCTGAGCATTGTGGGAAACAAACAGGGGGTCATAAAAGTGGTGCAGGGAAGGTGAGGCTTGATTAAAACTGGACTTCAGGAGTACT
Organism: Albula goreensis; assembly: GCA_022829145.1. NCBI lineage: Eukaryota > Metazoa > Chordata > Actinopteri > Albuliformes > Albulidae > Albula > Albula goreensis. The sequence continues at coordinate 38,861,205 of CM040744.1, forward strand.
GCTGTACCCCATGTCTGCTTTGCTACAGCATAACGTGTTGGTGTTTTTCAGCATCAAATTTGATATCCAGTCAGGGAAAGAAGGGTTTGTGGACTTTGCCACTGGGCAGGAGCCCATGGTGTACAAGGCAAAGAATGGCCATCTGATGGTGGTAAGTAATGTGGTTACCTGCGGCACTGGGAACACTGCAGCACTGCACAGTTCATTTTTCTATGTTGAGGATAGTACACCTATTCAGTTAGTAATTGCAGACAAGCCTTCATGTAACCATGAATATATGAGATATTTTTTGGTTTTAATATCAACCTTGGTCCTATTTGACCATGGATGTTTACTTGCATTTTTAATCCTTCTTTTGTAGTTGTATTTTTCCTATAAAGCACCTTCAACTATTTTTGCATGTGTGAGTCACATTATAAATTAAGGTATTTAAATCATAGGAATGAAATGTGACACGTTTGCCAAAACTCTGCCACCTGCGTCTCTACAGGTTTCGCTGCGAGCAAGGACTCGATGACCTGAGAGGGGTCCCTTGACACACTATCGGCAGACACTTTTAGATCGATCCCACCTGGGTCCTGAATATTTCATAGAAAAAGGACAGACACACCTGCTGGAGACCCACCGGAATGCAGTGACATCATCCTCTGTGGGCGGGGACTTAGCCACCCCTAGCAGAGGATTCTCTTCATCCCTAAATATGGGATGAAAGGACTAACTGTTGCCCCTGGAAATGGCAACTCAGGCATTGGAAATTGCTCTTCCTCCAGTCATCCAATGGAAATACTGTACTCATGTGAATCCCATTGGCGTTTGATGCTTCCTAATGTTGACCTTTGAAAACATGCAAGCAAAAGACTTGGAATATCACACTCCATCTTGTAACCAGACTAAAATGATTTTTTTTTTTTATATACATGTTATTCAGAGCTGAAAAAGAGCTGTATGTATCCTGTAGTGATTACAGAGGACATTTCCTTGAATTCACATCATTGGTTTCAACTGCAATACTGAAAAATTTGGAGGCTTTAAGAACTGTATCATTCCTTTTTTGCGATACCAAGCCATAATGTATTATAATTTTATACACAATGTGCTGGAAACACTTTGTTTAAATTAAAAGAACGATCCCAAAATCCTCTTGTAGAAATCTTTATTGTGATAATGTAGGTATAAATATAGGTAAAACATTTCTCTGTGCATATCTGTACAAAGAGTTTTTTTTTTTTTTTCTACGTGTGATGATTGTAAAAAATATGTCTTAGAATCTAACAAAATGTAGGTACATTCCTTTATGAACACTGTTAATGATACGCAGCTCTGACTGCAGTCACTGTACAAGCTCTCTCAGAGGCTAACCCAGCCCCCTGAGAGTGGCGCCTGGTTTCCGCTTTCGGCCTCGTGTCTCCATTTTCCAAACAGGCGGAATTATTTAATCACCCGGGTATACTTTAACACCTCACTCCACGTCTCAAATTCTCCTCTTTTAAATTTCCAACATGCTGAGCATGGCAAGAAATTAGGTGATGTGAGGTGACCAAAGCACTGTGGGAGCGCCGAGTGCTGCCCATAGTTTAGCGTAACCGAGAAGACGGCTATGGATGTAAACAGAGCCAAATAAATACCGTGATAAGACTTCAAGCCCGTGCTTCTACAGTGACTGTGGGAGAAAGCTTGACTTGTCCACAAAACAGTAAAAGGAAGTCTTTCATTATCCTTTCACACACTGCCCCCTGGTGGCGAACACCTCTGTAGTTCCAACTTCCTTTTGCTGCAGTCTCTTAGCAACCTTCTCAGAAAACCTTTCCAAAAACACATAGCTTATGACAAACCACACTTCACAAGATCACACCTTCACAATTCAAAAAACACTCAAAACTTCCATCCTCCTTGCCCTTTTTTCTTAGCAAACTGCATCAAACCACATTCTCTTAAACATTTTCCCATGTGACATAACATATCCCAATAACAAAAGCACAATGGCCATTTCCCTCTCATATTTCCGGAGCAGACATTCCATTCACGATAACTTACGTTCAACAATAGATAACACCATACAATAAAAGCCAAACTTGAAAAAAAAATTCCTTCACCTCTGTTCGCCAGCAGCTGAAAGAGACCAGTTGCTACTTTGTGTCCAACAGCAAGCGTTACAGTGAGCCATTTCAGCAACAGACAAGGATATAAAATTACATTTCAAACTTAGGACAGCACACACGAGACAGCGGTTCAACACAGAATGCAAACACTGACTGACTCAGCACGTCAGTATGGACACGTCAACTACACAGTTTGTTCACAAACAGTATGGAGTGCAGCTAATTGTGGATGACAATAACTTACAGTATAGCGATGACAACAATGATAGTGACTGTAATTTGTGACACAGATGCAGAACTTGATCTTGGTGGGTGGAACACACATGTTTGGATCCTTTGATGAGAAAATCTGCTAAAAACTGTAGGAATCTTCATGGAAATGTGGCTCAACTCAAAAACTCTCGAGTCGATCACCCTTAAAAATGTCTCCATGGCAGGGATAATTTCGCAACCCCGTTTTTAATTCCCCACCTTTAAAGCACACAGATCTTTGGATGTCACAGGGACACCATTTCACTTTCATTCGATGCAAATTCAGGAAAAATAAGCTCCAGGGCTGAATGTACTGCAATTAGTTTCGCCTCGTGGAACAGCTCCTCAGCCAGGGAATCAATAAAACCTGGGTACTAATGAATTCGATTATCACGTAAAGCACAGAGGACACAGAGCTCAGGAATGCTTTCCATTCATTTTGGACCACTTCGGGGACTGCCGCAGTTTCAAAGGTATTTGCCCCTTTTCTTCCAGAGTGTTTGCAGTTGCTTGGACTTTAACGGTCGCTGCGTGGGGCTGAAACCGAGGAGAGCTGTTAGCCTAACTGCTTGTCTTCTTTAATACCTCATCCTTAGATGCACTTAAATTGATGTTTCAGCCATGCCTCTTCTCACAGGCACCCACCTTGTTACTAACTCACACAACAAACTGCTGTGCCCCCGACAGTTACAGCTTTTTGAAGATCAATGACAAAACATTTTGTGTGTGTGTGTGTGTGTGTGTGTGTGTGTGTGTGTGTCTGTGTGTTCAGTGTTTTCCATTTAATGCACATAGCTGTGTCTACAGTGGGCACTGTTTCAGCCAAAGTGGAATACTTTGTTGTAGAGAGGGCTTTGTGCCGCTCTTTGCTCCTGTGGTTGCAGCCTGCAGCCTGCTGGCCATGTGGCGTGGGGGCGGGGCCCTGTGTTGAGTGGAAGGCAAGAGGCGAAGCGCTGGTTGTTGTAAGGCACGGGGGGTGGGGCTGGGAGTCAGGGGGAGGGGAAGGGGGAGGGCTGGAGGGCCTGGAAGGGCGGGTCACTGGTGGTGGTGGGTGCGGTCGTCCGGCCGCTTTACATGGATACGACGCACGCGCTCAATGCGCTCCCGCTCCTCATCCTCATCCAGGTGGTGGGAGCGGCCGGCAGCGCCCCCTGTGGCCTCCAGCAGGGCGTTGTCAGGGCCCCGCCCATCCTGGGACTCATACAGGAGGATATTCAGGGTCTCCTCATAGATCCGGGCCTCTGGGAATTCCACCTGGGGGAAACAGCAGCAAAAAAGTGTTAATAAAGATCAGAGGTATGATGAGAGCACTGCGAGAGCGCCATTTGCCAAAGTATAACAGTAACGCCAAACAAACTGCAAACGTTTTTTGATACAAACACACAAAAAAAAAAAAAAATTAAGCAATTACTTGCATTTTAATGGTCACAGAGAATAAAAAGGAATAGGCTGAAGAAGAGCGTTAAAATGATGAACGTTTAATTATTGAACGTCATACAGCCTCTCAGACAGAGTGCTACGATCGAGGATCAGGTTTCCCCAGTCCATATCAAACCTTACCCATTATGAGCTAAAAGGCAAAGCTGATTCTAGATCAGCGCTCCTGCTCTGTGACGCTTTATAAATACAGGTATTGTACTCTTGAAATAAAAGACCAGCTGTGATTCAGAGGTGTTCAAGCAGTACATCTATTTCTGATCTGCAGAGCTCTAGAGCATTCAGTCAATTTTCTATTTGGCCTTCAGTCAGGAAGACAGTGAGAGCAGGAAGGCTCTCCAAATAAAACATCCTCTTTGAGGAGGCTTTTTGCGATGTTCACTTGCATGCAAGGCTGTTCAGCTGCTGCCTATTGTGGATGGGGCCGCGGCTGTTTGAGATACCATTATAGATGTCTGCAATGCCAGCGGAACAATTAATACAATACTTAACGGAAACCAACTGGAGCCTGTGTGGGTGGAGGCCATTGTTCCAAACTATAAGTAAATCACACAGACTTTTGCTGGAAGAAATGGGTGACCTCTGACTACCCACAGGATCTTCCATACCCATCAGGGATCTCTGAGTAGAAAGCTTTGACTACCATGTCCTGGGTCAGATTAGAAGTTTGTACAGTGTGGGAACCAGTGGTGAGGAATGACAAGAGCTGAAGTTACATTTGAAAAAGACCTTCCATATATAGCAGGGGTGGCTAACCCTTATTCTGCAGAGCTACAGGATGTGCTGGTTTCTAGGTGATTTAACTGTGTAATCACCTGTTCAATACCATACTGACTCACAGATATACTAGCAAACCCAGGGCTGGCCACCGGATATAAAAGAACCTCTTGTACATACATATTTTTATCCACAGTCAAATGTAACACTACGTTTGCTTTATGCACTTCCGTATTTACACATTTAGGCCCATACACAAGAAGACTCTCAGATCCATTGTGATCTAAGATGCAAAGCTGCTCCAAGATCATCACTCCTACTTGAATACAGGCCCAAACGGGTGGTGGACTCAGAGAGACTAAGACCACATGTTCAAAAAAAGAGGTTGGTACCTTGGTCTGTTTCTTCTCTGTGGCGTAAACGATGGAGGTGCAGCACACCTCGGCGATCTTGCGGCCCTGCCCATAGAAGGACCAGCAGCAGATCTCGTCCCCGATAACATCCTTAATGAAGAGCACTCGCCCGTTAAACCTCAGCGACAGCTTGTCGAACAGCTCGATGTTCTTCAGCATGTTGTCGTCCGAGTTGCTGCGCAGAGGAGACAGATCATCTGATCAATCAATACATTTTTATGTCTCATTTGGGCAATTCATAGCTAGCGAGGTCAGCTGTTAATTCTGCTAACACAATCTGACAATAGCAGGACATGAGCCCCACCCAAAGATTTAAACTGCCAGTCCTTCAAAAAGAACTCAAGATCAATAATGAATTACTTTTACATGGTGCCTTTCACCATCTGGGATCTTCAAATACCTAAATGTAGATACCCTGAAAAAGTCCTGGCACAACATTAGTTTACCATCTCATCTCAACAAGGATGAACCTATCCAAATGGGGTGAAGAACGGCAGCCATTTTGTATCACATAATATAACCACCTGAGGTTCTAAGGTTGAGTTAATCTGGGGTAACAGGCAGAACAGGAATTTAGCCAGGGAATACCCCTGCTTTAGGATATGTGCCATGGAATCCTTAATGACCTCAGCTGACATGGATCTCTCTTTAACATTCAATCTGAAAGACAAGCATCTCATGTTGCTCAGTCTTCCCATTGCACAACAGAATTGGCTTGCTGCTTGGTCCTGAGAAGAGCGCCCTCTTCTGTCCCAAAACACGCAACATTATTTGAAAGGCCCCCTTGACTTCTTTGGATTTCTTACTTGATGCATCACATCCTGTATTTGACAATGGTGTTGTACAATGATATAAGTAGGGAAATCAATATTTCAGTGAAAGCATGCATTTTTGACTGGTAAATTCAATTTTCTTATTTCCATGACATGTGATCACTATCCTATTTGTGAAATCACTTTTGAAAAAAGGCATCATGTCTTCAGTTAGTTCTCTGAACTACTACCACTGCTCTCAGCTTCAGTTTTGTTTAAGTTTTCCCAAAAACCAAAAAGCAAAACTGGCTGGAAAAGTCCTATAATGGGTCCCAACTCCATTTAACATGAGACAAATTACAGGAAAAGTGCATGGTGGTATGGCTCCATCACTGCAACCACCGCTGCTTCTGTCAAAGCTGAAACCTCTTTCTTACCTGGTGTAGGAATACTTGTTGTTGCTTCTGTTGTACAGGAGCTTGACAGTAGGCTGGGGGAAGGAAAAAGACAAATCCCAAGTAAGTCAATGTTAAGCTGACCTAAATGTCTGACTGTCATGCAGTGTCATGTTCCCATGATGCTCTCTACCTTGTTGGAAGTGGCAATGAGTCTCTGCTCCTCCTTTGAAGATGTCACCAGTGGAACTTTACAGAAGGGCTCATAGGTGTCTTTGTTCTGGAACACCAGTGAACACCATTTCAAACAATGAAGGACAAAGCAGGAAAGGGATACAAAATTACAAAAATAATATTTGAAGTATAAATTCTGAATATGAGTAGGACTAAGACAATTGCTACAATGGGTTATAAGCTAAAAAGGCAAAACTACAATGGCTTCAATGTGTTATACTTGGATTAAAAAAACTTGAATAAGTGAGACAATGAACAAGTGTGACAAGGAACAAGTGTTTAAAACCATGTAGCAGTCTCTAGGTATGTGAGAAATGAGAATTTGAAGAGATATAAGTTCACCATTTACCTACAATTGACAGAGTGTCTAGTACTACATCCAGTCTGGATGTGAACACTCCAAGGGTCTCTGCCTTTACATGGCAAACTGTTCCAAGTATTGTCAGCTCCACTGTTAAATTGTATTTCCCTATATTAATACAGAATTTACGCTTGATCTCCACCTATTCCCTCATGTTTTTCTTACACAACTCAACCTGAAAATCTTTTGAAGTTCTCCTGGTTAAACCTTTTTATTAACTTAAAAACATCAATTTAATCATTCTCTTAGTCTCCCAAGTGTCTTCATAACTTTTAAGTTTCATGCCAGGAGCTGATTTAGTTGCCCTTCTCTGTGCAAAAATATTACGGCCTGCAGAACACCATACCTGCAGCGCTGCCTGGCACTCATCTGCCAGCCCCTGCACCAGGTAATACTTGGCCTCTGCCAGGAGCTCCTCAATCTCCCGCCGGCTCTCTGGGAGTGGGACCGCCCCATCCCGCAGGTAGTTGAGGATCGTCCCGAAGTGTTTACCACAACGGTCAATTAGGATCCATCCTGAAGAGGGAGACACATGCACGCACACAGACACACACACACACACACACACACACACACACACACAGACACACACACACACAGACACACACAGACACACACAGACACACAGCACACACACACACACACACACACACACACACACACACAGACAAAACATCACTGACTGTAGAGCACTGGAATGTGACTGTCACCTTATGCTCTCAATTTCCCAAGCACGCAGCTGTTTAACCTGTTGAACACTTTTTATTCAACAGATTATCCTTTAATTTTTAAACAGAAAGTTTTTTTGCACCTGAGTGGAGGTACAAATGCTCACCACAAGCACAAACAAAATGGAAAACAAATAACTCCAAATAATACAGTATTTGTTCAAGCAAACAACAACTGGACCCTACTCAATCCTGAGACCAATAATGGGAGAACAAAGTATCATGACACCACAAATGGGAGGAGTAGCAATTATCCATCAATCAATGACTTCTGTTACTCAAAAAACCATTCAGTGAATTACAGGCAGCTCCACCCATTTTTGTGTCATGACACTTCATTCTTCCATCACTTGTCCAGCCCCATAACCTTCTGGAAAGAATCTACCTTCCCAAACCACTGTTGCTATACTGTCACCAGAGCTAGACCACAGGTGTAGAATAAAATAATAATAAATAAATAAAAATGAAGGGAGCTGTGACCTTCAGTAAGGACCTGAGCATGGACTGCACTGAAACATTTATTCGTTTTGGCAAGACTGTTGATTTACAGCTCTGCTCTGTTTTTTTGATATATGCATCACTCTTGGCTGCCCTGATTCGCTGTTCTCTGTGTGCAGGATGTCTCGCCCTCTCTCTCACAGCTGTTCTCTGTTGCTAGGCTTCCTTTTGAAGGGGGCATTTGGCACACGGCTCTCAACACTTTCTCAACATCCAGACAGAATACACATGACTTCCCCCTTCCTGGCAGCCTGTGGCCGTTTGCTTCCAAGCCTTATAAGTTCACCAGAAGAAGCAAATATTTAAACCCACGTATTGGGCCTGTTCAGCGCACTCCATGGTTCAAACCCAGCACACAGTGGAGAAACCAACACACCCACCACAAAGCAAAAAAAAAACCAAAAACAGGCTGTTTGAGAAAAGTCATAGCTAGAGCACCAGAAACAATATGGATTACTCTGAGCGTATCCTTCCGTAAAAAAAATAATTACCCACGGATATGCTTACAACACCGGATTAGGCTGATGGCCAGGAGGAAGAAAGGGGATTTATGAAACTATGCTCATCATAAATCAACATAACCTGACTGACAAAAAATACATCCAGACCAATAAATTAAATTCATATCTGCAGTACAGTACTGGTACTAGTGCTTCACTAACTGAGGGTGGGTCCTTCAGTTGACACACACAGGTTCAGATGTCATGTGCACTGCACTGGTACAGCATGCACCAGACAGAGACACTCAAGTCAGGGAGCAATATTTTTAAATGTATATACATATATATAAAAAGAAACTGGGGCAAAATGATTTAACCTAAAACAAATATATGACTATTACATTACATATCACAATATGTATATAAAATAAAATGTTAAACATGCATTTTGATAATAAAGCTCATTGTTGTGCTCTTCCAAAAAATATGAAATGTCTGATTTATCAATGTGATTGCAAGTGGTTAAGGCTTCCCATCTACACACACATCTGAGCACCTGTAGTCCACACCTACTCCACCCGCAGTCCAGTAAGTCTTGATATCATTGATATCACGTTACATGACAATTATATTGTAATTACAATTAAGGCTTAAGATGACATTAATTTTCAGCACTCTTATCCACAGTAACCTAAAGAATGCCAGGGGGTAAAGCACTTCACCTGAATTGGTTCAGTAAATGTACAGCTGTAGAACCAGATGATGTGTAAATGTGCAAGCTAGTACTTGTTAAATGTCTAATGTGTAAATACAAAAATGGAAATACAATTCAATTAAACGTATACAATGCAGCGGATAAGTTCATCACCACACTTCTCGGCGATAAAAAAAGACGCTAGACTGTAATGTTACCTTCACTGTCCGTCAGCACCTCCATTCTGCCGCTAAACATGGCCTTGAGCATCGTGTCCTGCTTGGTGAGGGTCTGCATGGTGGTGTAGTAGAGCGCCCCTCCGACGTTCAGCTTCACGTACTTGGAGCTGGGGCTGGAGCCCTTGAAGGAGGTGGTCCGAGTTGTAGCCGCTGGCACCGCCGAGCTCACCACACTTTCTCCCGACATCTCTTCCTGTGAACGACAAGCCAGACACAGTTCGCTGGGGTGGTAGGTAGCGCTGTCCCATTTATTGGACTTGTCAATATTAATTTAAAACTGTATGCTTAAAAGACATTGATGAGAGTGCTACTGAGTGAGGATCTGGGGTTTCAGTGGGAATGTCTTAACATGGATATATTCCTAACCAGGCCACTGCAAAAAAAAAAAAAACACACCCTGGGAAAATTGGCTAGGTAGCTACGTTGAGTTTGAGCTCAGTTTGCTTACGGTCAATTGGATGGTCATTTCTATCGCTAAACTTGCTTAGTGAATATCTTTGATACGTTTTCTTGAATAGATTGTTTACATAAATGAATAATTAAGGACGTTAGTCAATTGATAAGGTTACTCTATCCAACTGGCTGAAATACTGCCAGTACGGTTGCTAGCTGAAGAATGTCCGTGGCTTATTTTCTCATTCATCGTACGTGCCTGTCAAATAGTGTAACAGTTACAATGCCTAGCTAATTAGCTTGTTTTCAAGTCGACAAGCCCATACCCAGTCGTACCATGGCAGTAAACGATCAAAGATCAATGGAAGGGCGTTGCACTCAAGTTCCTCCCCGTCATCACATTGTCTCTCTACGGAAAATAATCGGCCTTACAGTACCCAGTAAGTCGACAATATTACATTTTGTTGAATATTCAGTCGAAATTAGAAATGACGAAACTTTGCACATTACTGTGACGTTCCATTCTACACATTTTTTTAACCAGACCACAACTGTTTTCCACACATGTTTCGTCCAATTTATCTGGTAAAAAGCTAAATGTATATGTATAACCAAGCATCAAACAATTATAGCCACATACACATAAATATTAGATGGGTAGCTTACGTGCTTTCTACGTACGCTAGGTAACCTCGCTAACTAGTCATTAGCCACTTACTCCTATGATTTTCAACATTTGGTTGGCTACTTGAACACACAACTATCTTGCTTGATTGCTAAAATAGCTCACTACCTGTCGGTAAATTAAATTACAAGGATTTTCATTTTGGGTTTGAAATAAAGCTAACGACGTCAATTAAAATGGAGATCAAAACGCTATCTAGCAAGCTAGCTGCCTACCTATGTCTAGCTGGCTAGCTAACGTTAGCTGTCGTTGCGACACAAAATACTGGGCTGCCAGAACTGGAAACTACTTGTTCATTTCTCTCTTCGTTTAAAATAATATCACAATACCCCAATCTAGACAGCATATAACCACAGTCACAGACTTAGCTACAAAGTAAAATCAATAAACTTAGATATTTACCATAGAATCCTGAAACACTCCCGAACCAGTCAAGTCGGAATCACCCACTTCCGGACCAGCAATGAGACGTCTGCAACGAGCAGCTTCCGTTCAAAAAGATGACGTTATTGTTTTAGAGTGCTTTCTGTTACTTTTACCACTCCCACTTTATAAATGTCTGAACAGTTGTGTGATTACGGAATAAACGTAAAACATTGCCTTTGGGAAGCATAAAAACCAGAATGGTCCCTAACACACATGATTACAGTAAAATTTGATTAAATGTCATGGCATACTTGTTCTAAACTGACAAGCTAACTAGTAAAACTGTGGTTACCTCAACCAACTGTTAAATCATGCATTCTTGTCATAACACCATTCAAAGCTGAGGCAACATTATTTTTCCATCTAAAAACCCCAAAAGATCTCTAAAAGCCAACTCTCGCACCACGGCCAGACTACAGGTTTCTGGTAACCGTTTTTTACAATGAATAAAATTACATTTTCAAAACTGCTGTATAATTAATTATACATTCCTGTAAGTGCCTCCTAGCTAGTTAACTGGATTAAATGTAGCTAACTTCTTGGAGTCACTTTCTTTGGTTCCATAGTTCACACAGAGTAGTGTTTTCTTCCCGGAACCTTTTCAGTGTGACAATGTGAGGATTAATGGCTGCTCTTAGTGTACGGATCTGGTTGTATTGTTTACATTTTGAGCATTTTTTCTGCCTTAATAATTTAGCATGTTTCGCTGCCTTCTTGCAGTTATACTCGTATTAATGTTTGCTTCCTTGTGTCGTTGTTTATTAAACAAGTCTAAATCAGACTAATATGCTGGCAAGGTAGCGAGCTAGCGATCTAGCTATGACTAGCTCGTAAACTGGATATCCACCTAGCTTGCTATCTGGCTAATCCAAGCAACCGTTGTTGTTGATAAATTAAAAAAAAATGACTGAGCTTTCTTAAGTATTTGTGGCTGTTGAACCACTGGGCAGTGTAGCTCGCCAAATTGACTGCTGTCCTTTTTGTCTGTGTAAATGAAATAATCGCTTGAAAGTATGTACAAGTATATGATAAATTTGGCTATCATTTGTGTTGTTGTCACCCGGCATCTGTGATAGCTAGTTTAGCATGCTAGTTTAGCAGCTTTCTGTGTATTGATAGTTAGACAGCTCGTCTCCGATTTTGTTTACTTGTCCCCTGCCGTTAATAGTTTGACAGCATTACTTAATGGCTACATAGCTAGGATATATACAACTCGGAATATTTGTGGTTCACTGTCATCATAGCTTGCCCAGACTTAATAAGCTTACAAATGGTCGAAGTACATTGGTCAAATTTTGTTTGTTATCTGCCGTTTGTTGTTATATGGCTAGCTAGTCAAAGTTGCTGTCACGTTCATAACAAGAACAGCGTTTTTTCAGAACCACAGCAAATTGTGACACCCTTCCCCACCTTGAAGATGTTATTCGTATGCTAATTGAAAGTGTATCAAACGAAATAATGTGCTCACTTGGTTTATCGTTTTACTTTACAGAGATGACACGTTGATCAGCTTTTGCTGGGCTAATCCAAGCGCAGCTGTAACCTCCTTGAGTGTTCCTGCCACCTTTGACGCTGCAAAAATGGCAGGATGTGCAGCATCCGCTGAGTGAGCTGGGACAAAAGAAAAATCTTTGGTCAGTAATTGAAGGAATGTTGCCCGTTCATGCTATAGGTCTAAAGGTGGATTTTCATTGAAATGTATTTTCTTATAGAAACTTTAATTAATTACCACAATTCAGTACCGTTCACTAGCGTGTTTCATCTATTTGTTTTATTAGGGCCTTTGAACATGGCAGGTTTCACATATTATGATAGGCTTAACTGTTGATTTGAATAATTCTGGATTTGTTAGGTTTATGTAAATACACTGACTCCTGATCTTATGTTATACAAAGTGAAAGATTTTTTTGAAAATAAATGTACATGACATTTTAAGAACTGTTCCTTTTATCTAAAGGTTTGAAAGATGTTCAGCACAACTCAAACCTCCAAATCTCAGTTCCTGGACAAAGCCAGGCAGGCTCGTGAGGAGAGGAAGGGGCATAAGGAGCGAGAGAAAGCCGCCACTCAGATTCAGGCTTTGATTCGGCGGTTCCTCTGTCGCTGCCGACTGCAGAGGCAAATAAGGTAGGCCCGGTCCTGAAAGCACTGGTTCAGATTGTCAGTTTCCTACAAATAGTACTTTCATTTGGTTATATTTCAGAGATCTGCGTTTAAGAATGCCACCAGAATATAACGCCATTTCACTGAGAGAGGCAGTTGAAAGATGCAAAGATGTTGGAAAATCTAACAGAGATGCATGCACTTGCTGCATTCTAGCTGTAATGTGTTTCATAATGTATTATTCATGATGCTTGGTCATAAAAATGAATGGAATATGATGTAACCGCGTTACCCACATGATTTTAGTTGCACATCTCCCCAACGCTGTACAGGCACATTTTTTTAGCTGGAATATTTTCTGGAAATGTATATGCATACTGTCTTCAAACCATAAATAATTTATGTGTTACTAATATATAAATATTGGTCATCCCAAAACTCCACTAGAGTGTACCAAGACTGTACATGGAGCAGAAACAGGAATGATTGTGGAGCACAAATGAGCAATGCATTTCCATTTTACACTGTTTCAAGACAATATGAGATTCAGTCCTCTATCCTGTTAATGTTGGGGTACAAGTGTTTTTGATTTCAATTTAAAGAAATGAAATGGCAAAAATCCTGGATATATTTATCTGTCATCAAACCAGATTGGTTGTTTTGATATTGCGATCCTGTGTAAACAGGACTCGTTGAGTTGAATGTAACTTATTTGCAGTGGCTATCTTCTTCCCGTTGCCTCCTCAGGAAAGATGTGGATGATTTCTTTCAAGCTTGTGATGCAGGGACTGCAAAAAGAAATGCTCTTTCTATTTTTAAAATCGCAAGAAAGCTATTATTCATATTTTCTACAGAGGATAAATTGGTGAGTGCATCAATTTTTTGTTTGAGATATATTGCAGAACTATTTTTTCATGAGGAAATTAAAACTCAATGTATCCTGGATATATGGGATTGTTGAACATGTTTGAGAATGTAGTCTTCCTTTGGTGTCTGTTCTTGAACTGTGGAGATGCTATTAAGGATTAGAGTAGTAATGCATAAAAATGACCATGCAATGTGTTTTAATCCAACAGTAATAGTTTTAAGCATTTAACTTTTTTTGGTTATCCAGAGGTTTGAGAAGCTGTGTCGATTCATACTTGCCAGCATGGAAGTGGAAAATGAGCCCAAAGTGAGTACCATTATGGCAGAATGAGACATAAATATCAGATGTAAATCTGTTGTCGCAGAACCTCCCATTTCAGCTGCATCTTTTTTAACCCTTGTTTGCCTTGTTTTCAGGTATGGTATGTGTCCTTGGCTCTTTCAAAAGACCTTACCATCCCATGGATTAAGCAGATTAAAGATATCCTATGGGTTTCCTGTGAGTTCCTGAAAAAGTTAAAGGTCAGTCCTCCGGCTTGTCTGTCAATAAAAAAGCAATTTTAGTGAATGACATCCAGCAGTGCTATCGGTACCATGGAGGGTTATATAGCTGATTTTGTAGCCACTTCCTCTTAGCTCTGATATGATATCATACAGATAACATAGCTGTATGTCATCCGCATATTGTCACATACTGTGTTTCTGTCTCTCGTAGCCTGACATACTGCAGGACAATAAATTGGTGACTCTGTACCTTACCATGCTGATGACTTTCACAGACACCTCAAAATGGAAAATACTGAGAGGGAAGGGTAAGTTTTAAGCCATGGGGAGGGGATGTGGGGGCTGTAAGGCGTGGGCGTTTTTAGTGAGGTGTGGGTGTTTGTATAACAACGGAAGCCAAGTTTTCATGTGGAAAAAATCTCATTTTGTGTGGTCTGTTTCCCTGCAGAAAATCTCAGGCCTGCATTGAATAGAATCTGTGAGAATATCATGGGACATCTCAATCAAAAGGGATTTTACACTATATTGCAGGTACAGTAAACCTTACCATTTGATGTCGGTCTTTTACCCCTAAGTACAGGTGGACATACTGATGACTTCCTGCTTCATATTTCCCTTTTAGATTTTGTTGACCAATGGGTTAGCGCGGTCTCGACCCTCTCTCTCCAAAGGCACACTCACAGCAATATTCACGCTCTCATTAAGGTGAGTCGTTAGCTTTTTTTCCGCAGTAATCCCTTTGCAAGTGTAATTGGACGCCGTTCTAATGTGGTTTGCTGTCACGCTGGTGGGCTGCAGCCCTGCCTCAGAGGGATCCTGATGTGCAGCACGCTCGCTCTCTTGTTTCCCCTAACCAGGTTACAGTGATTAAATTCAGCGCCATAATCAGATTCCACTTAATGAATGTGCCACTTATTGTGTCCCTGCATCAGATCCGAGCAGTGAACCGAAAATATTTCAGAAACATTATAGCAATACGTTTCTCTTTTTTCATTTTCTGCCTCGTAATTAATTTTCAGAGCTTATATACCCGCACTGTTCCTGGTGTGGAGCTCCCAGGATCCGTTGTCAGGGAGGGGGATGTTTTAAGCATATTCAGGATGGTTAAATAGATGAGCGTCATTTTGCATCTGTGTTGTTCCAGGAATTAGGAGGGCCGACACGTTGGTATTTATATCTCAGCTCCGTAATTTGGTGCCTGTCTCTTTGTGTTCAGGCCTGTAGTTGCTGCTCATTTCTCGGACAACCTCCTGAGATCCTTCCTCATTCACATCATGTCTGTCCCAGCTGTCATCTACCACCTCAACACCCTCACGCCTGAGGTAACAAATGAGAGTTAAAGACTTACTCAAGCAAAACTTTAGTTTCTGTGTGTATTTGTTTTGCAATGCAAGGACAAATATGGACACACACAGACATTAACAGGTTGGAATCAAAAGTAGGTGGTTAACTACTTAGGTAGGCATAATTGTGTGGGTGTAGAAAGTAATGGTGAATCGTGTTACTGGTCAGGCCCATAAGCCTTACTGTTTCTCATTCCAAGGTGTTATAACTCTGCCCAATATAAGTATTTAGCTCATAAACAAAGGATCAGTTACTGCTTCTAAGAAATCCCACAAAATAGTGGGACCATGACATGACCAAATTCATCATCAGAAATCTGCTGGCACCAATCAGGTTACAGGAAACGTGGGCCAGACAAATTAATGAGGCTAGCCAGGGGCTCTCTCAGTGTCTGAACGTTGATAGCTGAGACTAAGTGGTAGGTGGTCAGACACAACTGTGATGTTCCTCTCACGGCTCCTGTTTGTGTCTGTTCAGTGCATGGCCACCATCCAGACCCACGACCTGCTCCGGAAGTTCATCCTGTTCTTGAGCAGAGAGGAGCAGTGTGCAGACATCTGTATCTGCCTGGAGGGAAGCCACACGCTCTGCTTGCTGGGTGGGTCCAAGGGCTAAAAACCCGAGCTGAGCTTTGTTAAGAAAAGAGGAAATGTAAGATTTATCTTACACAAGAGGAAACATGTTTCAGCATTGTGTCTTCAATAGGGTTATGCAATCAACACATTGGATTTCATGTCAAATACTTCCTGCTCCTCTTTCTGACCTTGTAGTATAATGATGTTACACAAGAGCAACCCATCTGTAGTCTTGCTGGGTAGATTATCATTTCTGCCATATCCACAATGGCATTAATGTGATTAATTAACTGTACTTATCTCGAGGTGTTGCTATTGTTTTCCAGGCATTTTTAACACTCTTGTAAGTCACTTTGGTTTCCAACATCCCTTACATTAGAACAAACAATACTGAACAAAAAAATGTGAAATCTTGAAGGTTATGTTTGATATGGTTGCTTTTGTAGGTCCCAGAGTGCAAAAGGACATTAATTTGTTTGTGCCTGCAGGTAACCTGATTCACCTGGGGTACCTCACAGAGAGGGTGCTAGAGGAGGAGGCCAATCACTTTGTGAAAGACCTGAC
The DNA here is from genome assembly GCA_022829145.1 of Albula goreensis. Taxonomy (NCBI): domain Eukaryota; kingdom Metazoa; phylum Chordata; class Actinopteri; order Albuliformes; family Albulidae; genus Albula; species Albula goreensis. The sequence continues at coordinate 38,877,925 of CM040744.1, forward strand.
GGACATGCTGTCCTACTGCCAGAGATATGTGTCCCAGAAGAAGTCCAATCTGACCCACTGGCACCCAGTCCTGGGGTGGTTCTCCCAAACTGTTGATTATGGGTCAGTATGAAATGACATATGACAGTACTCAGGAACAGCTCCCCTCATCCTTTTTATTAGGAATGCTCGGTTAGCAATATTTTGCTTATCTATAACTTTATGGGTTATAGATTTTTCTAAATGAGATCTCACATTTAATACATTTCCAAGCCATGGCAAAGCAGAGGGCCATTGATAACATCAGTGAGTCCTGTAGCTACAGCACTCAGGCTGTCATGATGGGCATGGTGAACTGCAGCACCTGTGGCCAGAATATGTAGGTGATGCATCGGGGTTTCAGAACCTTGTCTCTGTCCAGGATGAAACTGTCAGCTTGGCAAATTAATTTTGCAATAAGGAAACCTTTTTTAACAGAGTTATACTTGTAACTGGATACTGAATGGATCATTAAAAATATGCTGTCTACAAGGTATTGTGTGTCATTATAATGAATTTGTTTTCTTTCTCTCCTTCCCCCCCGCCCTTGGCTTCAGCCTGAATGAGTCGATGCCCCTGGTCACCAAGCAGCTGCAGTATCTGTGGGGAGTGCCTGTGATCCGGACACTCTTCAGTGATGTTCTCAGCAAAAAGCTGGAGAGCCAGGAGCCACTGCCCCCGCCCCCTCAGCCAACCACATCGCAGAACAACCTGCCAGTCAAGAGTAAGTAAGGCTCTGGCACACCCCCACAGTGTGTCTTGATATCTGACATAATCATCAGCTGACACAGGCCCAACTACAGTGTTCTTCTGTTATTTGTGGCCATTGATGTCACTTTCTGAAACTATTAGTTGTTCAAAAGCATTTGTCAGGTAAAATGTAGTTGTTCAGGAAATTATAACTTTGGCTACCATTAATCGTTTCAAGTCTTTGTTTAAAGACTTTGTTATCTTCAAGCAATCTTTTTCATTACTTTCAGAAGAGCAAAATGATGGTTAGTTGTGAAAGCTGTATTGTGCATGTGTCAAACAGACCTCTTTAAGCGAGCCTTCCAGAAATCTGCATCGGTGCGGAACATCCTGAAGCCGGTGGGGGGGAAGCGGGTGGACTGCGGAGGTGCAGAAGGTGTGCAGTATCTGTGTGCTCTACCAGACGGCCCTGACCACGCTGACCCAGATCAAACTCCAGATCCTGACTGGTAAACCAACCGCAAAAAGAACCACAAGACAAACAGATTATCATTATTCTTAACTAGAAAGACTAACCTGAGGAATGTTGATGGCTGGGCCAAAACAGTTTTAAAGCGCATTCATTGAACAGCACTAGACTAGAACAGGACTGAAGTGTAGACATCTATGATGCCTTCCTGTGAACCAAACCATAACACCATATCAGCTCCTCTTTACATTAATTTAGTAATGCATGTCTGGCACTTCTTTATTGAACACAAAAGTTATTTTGCAGTATTCAGAAACTCACATGGAACAGCATTATTTGAAATTAAGATACACTTTTTCAATTTATCTTGTTAATAAATTGATGGATGAACACAAACAGAACCATGATCATCAAAATATTTTCCACAGTAAGAAAACATAAAACCTTTTATTTTAAAAATCCAAAGTGGTAAACCAATGGATGATATACCTGGACAAGCTTAGTGTACCACCTTCTCACTGTCTGTCTGGTGTGCAGGTTTGACGTACCTGGATGACCTGCTCCCCAAACTCTGGGCTTTCATCTGTGAGCTGGGCCCTCAGGGAGGCCTCAAGCTGTTCCTCGAGTGCTTGAACAACGACACGGATGAGTCCAAGCAGCTCCTGGCCATGCTGATGCTCTTTTGCGACTGCTCGCGCCACCTCATCACGTAAGAACAAAGCTCCTAAAAGCAAAAAAAAAATCAGCGGAGACAGTTTTTAAACTGTGAAGATGTTATAATGTGATCTATACTTGTATCTCTCAAATGACGTAATTTGGGAAAACCGGTTAGGGAAGAAATACAAGAATTCAGAGCCATCTTGCTTTATTTTTATCACTACATGATGCATCCTTTGTTGGTGACAAGAAATGCAGTATGGGAGATTGTGATTTCTGTAAGGTAAAAAGGAACTTGCAGAGAAACTTGTTTGTTTTAGCTTGAGTTGTTATTTCAGCTTGAATATTAGCTTATGAATTATTAAGCACTGCAATGGTTTTTAATACCTCAACTTTGTGTTCGATGATAGGATCCTGGATGACATTGAGGTGTACGAGGAACAGATCTCTTTCAAAATTGAGGAGCTCGTCACCATCTCCTCCTTCCTCAACACCTTTGTGTACAAGATGATCTGGGACGGAATTCTGGGTGAGTAAAGAGCCTCGGTGCCTGAAAAGCACCAGGTTTTAGAAGAGGGGGCATGTTTACAAGAGGGAGCATGAAGAATTTACAAGCTTTTTTTGTGCATTTGTGTCCGCATATGTTCACGGCGACAGAGAACGCTAAGGGAGAGAAGCTGGACCTGTTCCACAGTGTTCACGGCTGGCTGATGGCGCTGTATGAGCGGGACTGTCGCAGGAGATTCTCCCCCGACGATCACTGGCTGCGCAAGTGAGTGGCGCAGTGCGGGCGGCCCCCCTCGCGCCTTTGCTGTCTGGAGTTATGACAGGGCTTACAGTAGGGGACGTGTTTAATGGGATTATAATGGTCTGTTTCTATAGCCCATTTGTTCTGGAGACAGTTTGCTCAGTTGTTATGCCCTTTTTTTTTTTTTTTTTCCCCTGCCTCTTGTCTTCAGAGACCTGAAGCCAAGCCTTCTGTTTCAAGAGCTGGAGAAAGGCAAGAGACGAGCCCAGCTGCTGCTGCAGTATATCCCTCATGTCATCCCCCACAAAAACGTGAGTGAGAGAGCGAGCAGGAAGGGGAGCCATCCCTCAGGACTGATTCAGCAGCCAGACTCGCATTCAAATCCATTTCCCATTAGCAGATATTATAAATACATACAGAGGAATCTTCCCGGAAATTTCCTTAACTCAATTAGTTGCAGCGCAGTGCTCGGTTGCTGAGCCTGTTTCTCATTGTCTGTTTCCCCCAGAGGGTCCTGCTGTTCCGCAACATTGTGACAAAAGAGAAGGAGACCCTGGGATTGGTGGAGACAAGCTCCGCCTCCCCGCATGTGACGCACATCACCATACGTCGCTCTCGAATGCTTGAGGTATGGGATCAGAGAAAACTTCCTCAATTTATCAGGGATTATGTACGCCCATTTCCCTCTTAACTGGGATATAATGATCATCATTCAGTGCTGAACGTTATCTCCTATTATGGTTAAGGAGTTCTAAAGTTCCTGTGCATGCGCTTATGGCATAACCGATTCCTCTTCCTCTGGCTGAGACGGTCGATTTGATCTGATGTACACATTTGACATTTCAAAGTATATAGAATGTTACACCAGGCAGCAAGCTTATATATGTTGAAATTGAAATTCACAAATAAAGACGTAAAACATAATTCTGTTGTGGTCTGCTTCGTTTAGGGGCTTAAGAAAATAGCTTACTTTATTCATCAGGAAAAATTGCATCCCTGAATTTGGGCAGGCCCGTACGGAAGGCTCACTTAGATTCTCCTCTTTGCTCCTTTCCCTAGGACGGCTATGACCAGCTGCGCAGACTGCCGGTGAACTCCATCAAGGGTGTGATCCGTGTCAAGTTTGTGAATGACCTTGGGGTGGACGAGGCGGGAATCGACCAGGACGGTGTCTTTAAGGAGTTTCTCGAGGAGATCATCAAGAAGGTCTTCAACCCAGCACTTAATCTTTTTAAGGTGAGCAGTCTTTGTTGGTATCTGATGTTGGTACTCCACTCAATAGGATATGGTGATATGTTTTTTGTTACATGTTTTTCATTCCAGTCCAGTTTAATTTAAATAGTCTCTAAACCTTTATTGTCCGTTTTAGTTAGTTAGAAAAAAAAATTTTGTTGGCTAAAAAACATCATGATTGAACATCCTAAAATACAGTAAAATAGAAAGATAAATAGTCACAACAAGTATTATGATAAACAGACATCACATGATTTTGATAATACCTTAGAGACTTAATGCTTTCATTCTTCTTTTCATTTAAAAAAAAAATAGTTTTATTTGATATTGAAAGATACCCCTCTTCTTTCTCCCTTGCTCACAGACCACCAGTGGGAACGAAAGGCTGTATCCGTCCCCAACCTCTTACATTCATGAGAACCACCTGCAGCTCTTTGAGTTTGTGGGGAAGATGCTGGGCAAGGCTATGTATGAGGTGTGTCTGCCATCACAGATTCAGCAGCTTCAACATGACACAGTCCCATGAACCTGCATCCAAAATGGCTGCATAGACATCTATAACTAGACATTATTTTGTGAAATAAACATTGTGATCGAAAATATTTTATTTGTCTGTGTTAATGTTGGTTGTGGTATTCAATATATTCTCCAAACATTGTAAATAATCATTTTCCCCAGGTTTTAAGCACCCTAGAGGTTTTAAACTCGAAAGGAAATTAAATAATAACCTACTCCTGATAGTTGTGCACAGTAAATAAATCTTGTTCAATGAAAGAATTAAAAGAAGATAAGCGTTACAACCTAAAGGCTGTGTGCAGTAATGTTTGTCTGTGTATGAGTAAATATGGCTTTTGAGAGCGGTGCAGTTCTGTTATCTGACAGGCTCTCTGATGGTCTGTTTGTGTCCAGGGCATTGTGGTGGACGTGCCCTTCGCCTCCTTCTTCCTGAGTCAAGTCCTGGGCCACCATCACAGCATGTTCTACAGCTCCATAGACGAGCTGCCGTCCTTGGACTCTGAGTTCTACAAAAACCTCACCTCCATCAAGGTCAGGACTCTGTCCGTATGTTCCAAGCCCCAGCTGCTTGCTTCCCTCTTACATGGGAGTTTTAAACCTTTTTGTTTTATATTTTCTTAGCGCTACGACGGGGATGTGAGCGACCTCGGTCTGACCCTGTCATACGACGAAGACGTCATGGGTCAGGTAATGGCTTTTCTCTGTCAGCTGCTGTGGTTACGGCTGCTAATTTGGGGCTTAGCTGTCTAGGACGGACACCACCTGAGTCTCCGTCCACTGTTTAACTCTGTGCGATTGTGTGTCCACAGTTGGTGTGCCATGAGCTGATTCCAGGGGGAAAGACCATGCCTGTCACTAATGAAAATAAGTAAGTTTACATTTCAAAATGGCTCATAAAGTGGGCATGATGACAATTCCTGATTTTGATTGGGAATTGCAAACCTGAATTAATGAGGTGCTGGACACCGAGAGAATGTGTGAGGAGAAAAATCACTGCACTGTAATAGCTCGGATGCATAAAATAAAAAGCTCAAAATTAAATATGGAGACACGATTTTCCTTTATAAGTAGGTGAGATGAAGTTTTCCATCAAACTCTTGGTTAATTGTTAATCACTCGACCATAGTGTTAGGCTGTCAGTAAACTATATCATCACCATGTTAATATTATATTATATCCCCTAGATACAAGGGGATACAATGAGGAAAACATTTTCAGGAATGAGGAAAAATTAGTCACAGAACAATGAAACATTGGTTATTGAAAACTGAAAGATAACTCAAATATATTGAATTTGTTGACATAGCTGCTGATGTGGTATATTAGTGTATCATATACCTGACTGTACAGACCCCTGGTCAGGATGTCTTGGGTATTGGGGTTGGGTAAGAGAGCAGTATTCACACCTTTGTGTTGTCCACCTGCAGGATCAGCTACATCCACCTGATGGCGCACTTCCGCATGCACACGCAGATCAAGGACCAGACCGCTGCCTTCATCCGTGGCTTCCGCTCCATCATCAACCCTGAGTGGCTGCACATGTTCTCCACCCCGGAGGTGCAGCGCCTCGTCTCCGGGGACAACGCCGAGATCGACTTGGACGACCTCAAGTGGGTCTCTCTCTCTCTCGCCTGCTTTTGCCCTGCCCATTTTTTCCTTATTCATTTATTGTTTTACATATGATCGTACAAATGTATATCTGATTGCTAATGTTGCCAACTTTGTTAAAGAACCTGCCTCATCTATGCAGACAAACATAAGCACAATGCTACTGACATTCAAGAATCTCCCTTTCTCACATCTCGGGATTTTCTGAACTAACTGTTTCTGTTCAGACTTGCTGTCACTGCTGCCATTTTTCCCTCTCTCTCTGTTCTCAAAATTCACAGTTCCAGTTTTCCACCTGTTTTGTTGTTATTCACCTGTATTATTATTATTATTATGTCCCTTGTTATTATCATTATGATGTACCCATTACTCATCCCGCCTGGTTACGGTTGTTTCCAGGAAGCACACCGTGTATTACGGAGGGTTCCACAGCAGTCACCGTGTGATCATCTGGCTGTGGGACATCCTCTCCAACGACTTCACAGCCGACGAGAGGGCCATGTTCCTCAAGGTACCCCCTCTGACTGCAGTCTGCTCCCCAGACACACCCAAATCTGACACTGTGTCTGGATGACCCTGTTCAGCCGTGGCTTTCTCCAGTCTGGTGCCAGCAGATTTCTCATTGTGGATTTTATTGGCTTAGGGGGTTTAATATGTCACGCATGTAGTCCTGACCACCCTTATGCGATTATGATTCATAAGAAGTATTGATGGGAGAGGGAGTTTTCATTGAACCAAAAATGGGCGGAGCTGCAATATGTTAAATGCTATGAGTGACTTCCTGCTTTTTAACCAATCAGTATGATATTTTCTCCTGAGAGCTTTTTTTTTTATTTGTTGTAGTTTGTCACCAGCTGCTCCCGGCCCCCACTCCTTGGTTTCGCCTACCTCAAGCCCCCCTTCTCCATCCGTTGTGTGGAAGTGTCGGATGATCAGGTGAGACATGCAAGCTTATCTCCCCAAATTCCTTTCCTCAGTGGGACTTTGAAGATATTGAAATATCAATTTTTAGTGATAAGCCATCGGTTTTATTAAGCAAGGGTCAGCTTTCAACACAGAGGAAAACCCAGTTCACCATAACTGATAATAATTCTGACAAGAAAAACTAAATATTAAATTTATGCTCGTAAAATAATTATTTTGTATATTGCAAGGAAGCTACCGAAGAAGTTGTTTAATCCATAACAATTATATACTTTTTGAAGTCAGTGGGCACTGCTGTTGAACACATTTTTTTTGTGAGTTTTTTGACTGTTTTTGTGTGTGTGTGTGTGTGTGTGTGTGTGTGTGTGTGTGTGTGTGTGTGTGTGTGTGTGTGTGTGTGAGACTGTAGGACACTGGGGACACACTGGGTAGCGTCCTCAGGGGCTTCTTCACCATCCGGAAGAAGGAGCCAGGAGGCCGGCTCCCCACCTCCTCCACCTGCTTCAACCTCCTCAAGCTGCCCAACTACAGTAAGAAGAGCATCCTGCGCGACAAGCTGCGCTACGCCATCAGCATGAACACAGGCTTCGAGCTGTCCTAGCACTCCGCCATGGGGGCCCCGCCCCCCAAGGCCCCCTCGCGCCCTGGAGCTCCGCCCCCCCACCACCTACTGCTGCCTACAGGCTCTGGGCACTGCATGGAAACCTTGATCCCTCCCCCTGACTTCTGGAACGAACCCAGGCGCTTGTGTCACAGCAGCTTACCAATCACAGACATTTTAATATTGGTTAAGACCGTTTAAAAAACAAATTAACCTATTAGCGCAGCCTATGTTAAGATGGCGACTCTCACTAACACTCCCGTACAGTATCCCTTGTTAATATCCCTCTAGAAAACCAATCATAGACATTTTACATTGTTTGGCTAGACAGTTTAAAATGAATGAATCTATTAGCTCAGTCTGCCTAAAGATGACAAGTCATTCTCTCGCTAATACTCCCCTGTCATATCCGTTAACCGCCACCCCCCCTGGGCATATATGTATAATATATATTATGTAAATTAACTAAAATGCCTAATAAAATGGCTTCACCTCTAGTATTTCTCAGGCATAGGAACAACTCTCTTGATCTCTCTTGATTAATGTTAACTGGAAAGCAATACAGATGCAAGCCATGAAACATTCATTTGATAACTTTTTAACAAACCAAGGAATGAATTCGGATACGGACAGCATACGCGATCATAGCAACTTGTTCAATCTGTAACATGACTCCAAAAGCCTTGTTAAACATGATGAAAGCACCTTCGGAAAAGAGACAAATCATGTCGAGATATTTGTGGTGGGGGACCTGTCGATTTGATTGTCATGAGTTTCATTGTCATTGCCCCCCATTACACAAGGAATGAAGTCTAAACCACTCCACAGCACATCAGTAACTTGACTTAAATCGCTAGAGAACTGCTTCAGATCACCGTCCTCTTAAGCATTTCCTGAGAGCTTTGTAATTCAATTCAACAGTAATTCTTGCACATCGGTGCAGAGGTGCTGGACTCTTTGAGCAACAGCTAAATTCAAACCCTCCTCTGTGAAATTCTGTACTTTAATGGATTCTTTCACTGTTGACGCGGCTTTTCAGTATCCTCGATTCTGCTGCTGATGTGTGATGCAGAAACGTGTTGTTTCCTTAAACTGTAAATTATTTAACTTTTATTTGTATCTAGCCTTGTACTTAATTTCATTCTTTCGTCTCTTTATTAATTTTGAGAATGTTTTCTTCATCCAGTTGTGGATGTAACCTTAAATGTCAGTCTTTTTTTATTTTAACTTTAAAGGTGTACATAAGCTCTATCTGGGTTTTGCACTTGCATGCCCCTTTCCAATTTTGTAACAGGGGTGCAGCTCCTTATAACAATGCATAGCTAACAAAAGACAGGAAGCCATCTCCTCAGAGTGAGGATAGCTCGATGTTTGAATCTTTTTCTTTTTTTCCACCCGCATTTTCAACTCCTTCTTTTAGAGATGCTTTTTAATACAACCACAAGAAAAAAATCTGTGTTTGGTGAAGCAAACCAAGAACTGAATCACTCCTTCCACTGGATATTAAATGAGCTTTTAAGTACGCGATATGATGTTCAAAAACCGCGTCGATTTCTCCTGCCGTGCTATGTGTTGTGAAATTGAAAGTGTCGCCTTGTCTCTCGGAATCAAGCCATAAACTTGGGGGGTAGCTGAGTTCCAGCAGAGATAGTATATAGGCCCCAACTCCCTGAGCCACATGCTAAAGATTTCGGAGACCATGACCAAGGGCACGGACCAGGGGGGTGGGGTGGGCAGTTTGTCCATGTCCACGTTTTGACCAGGACAACTGTTGTGTTCACCCAGCACTTACAGTCCTGATAGAAGTCCTCTGGTGGAACCGTGAGGAAACAGTCATGTCCACAAACAACCCCAAACCCCCCCAAACCCCGGCATGGGCCGGCAGGTCCTACAAGCCTTTTTAAAAACTCAACTCACTTGAAACTGAAAGCGAGGTCTTTTCTTTTCCCTCCCATTTTTAACAACAAACCCAGACTGCTGTTGTGTCATATTTGACTTTTTTTTTTTTTTTTTAAATATGTGGGAATCTTGATGAATCATTACTTGCAGGATTTGGCATTTACAGGGTTATATGACTAAGAAAAACACAATTGCAGTGCAGTTCAGTACGTGCAGCCTTTGTTTGAAATACTGTGGGAGACTTAAGAGTGGAGATACCATTGTAAGTTAAGATTTAAAAAAAAAATAGCAATAGCCTGTTTTTAGACTTTTGTATTATGCAAAACTGTTTCATCTGTTTCATTTGGAGTGTGTTTCTGCATTTGGAACAGGCAAAGGGGACAATATACCTCCCCCAAGTCACTTTTGGGCCATTAAGTTGTCCTCTGTCATGTCTATCTCGCTCTGAAATGCTGTCACGTTTCTACATGTCTTCATCATGGCCAAGTATGTCCAGAAGTGTATGGTGGAACATTGTCTGTACTTTCAATGTATTGTTATGAACCTATGCTATGGGGGTTGTAGATTCAGATTGTGGAAACCCAATGGAATTGAAATGATTCTGAAACTGTTGGATTACACTTTTGGAGGGGGGTATTATAACTGACTAATGTGGATAGGAGGATGCCACTAAATAATGTCCCTCACAATTATTGGTTTCTGTGTTTTACTGTTGTAGCCATCTGTGATCTACCCATTAATCTCGGTTTGTGAGGAGAAGTCATCAATATGTAAGTGATTGTTAGGAGCAACAAATGTCTAACGATTTTACTGTACGCTTTCAAGGTCAAGTCTTTCTCAATGCGTGGGATTATGCGAGAGAAAAGCATGTTGATTTTTGTTAATTCAAACCCACACCAACTCTCATGGCTACCTGTGACATGCTGTAAGGACAGGGCTTCGTTTGTGTCTAGTGTTGTGACCACAGCAATTCTCTTGTGATGCAGTCTCAAGGGCTTTGTGTGCCATCGGATTAATTGATGTCAAATAGATTGGATGCCACAAGGTGTTCTTTCCTTTTTTCCTTTCCAAACCCTTTTTGTGGGCAAACGGCTTGGCCAGAGTCTGAAAGGGGTCGATGTACAGACAGCGACAGGCACAGAGATAATCTGAGTGGAATGTCCGCAGGAGATGGAGACCGAATGAAACATACCTCACAGGCTAGGCCAAGTACGAGTGATGAGCATTCTCATCACTGTCAAAATGATGTCATTGAATCTTGCATTGATCTCCAGGAAATAAAAGATAGGCTATACCCATCACACTTCTTAAAGTACTGTCTCCCTCTCTCCTTTTAAAGTGTCTTTGAAAATGAAGAGATTGGTTGCACTATGTGAAATTCTTATTGTTTAAAAGGCTATTTCAGTGTAAAAACAAAAGTGATCTATATGTGTATAACCTCATTAAAGTGATTTTCCTGCTGTAAAATATATATAACATTATTGTTAGTCATGTAAACCTTTTGATTTTTCTTAAACCTTTACTTTACAACTGTGTGTGGGTTTGTCTTTTTTTTTTTTGTGATGCCCGATTAGTGGCATTCCTGTTTTTCATGCTTGTTTAAGAGTGGCAGGGCAAAAGTTACTTCTGTTCAGTCTATGGATTGCAGACTTGAACACGTGCCCAGCTAATCAGCAGTATAGCTTGGATGATTTTGTTTCAGAATATGCTCATACTTAATGAAAATATCCTGGAATTCTCGCTTCCTGAATGCAGATCGTGTATTCCAGAGCTATGGTTCTCCACTTCTGTCCTGGGGACCCACTGTGTATGATGGTTTTCACTCCAACCATAGTAGCAATCTCAATTGTAATAATCTGTTCATTACCACAAAAAAAGTCTCCAGAATGAAGTTTCCTCTACGGTGTCATTGTAATAGTGATGTAAGATGTGGAAAATAAGGGCTTACATTCACATCACATTCAATCAGTCAGATCAAGTAATGTTTTTTGTGTATGTGTGCTGTATTATAAATAATTCTGTTTCAAGTAAGTGTCATTGTTAACTGGTAAACTTGTGGACTGATAGAAGTCAATTGACCCATCTCCTGAGAGTGTGGAACTCTGATGACTGAAACTACTTCATCGGTGTAAATTTAAAAAATTCAATGATATAGGAAATGGCAAGAAGCCAAACCTTCATTGTGTTAGAATAATCTCAATGACGAGATTATGGTTGATCTTAAACACATTTTCAATAACCTTGATTGATGAAGAGATAAGCTTTAACAAAAGCCTACATATAGTACATATTTGGTCACCTTGACATGGTGTATTCATGTGACGGTAAACACAACTGACTAATCACAAATGTTGGTGGACTAATGATTGCACCGTCCACTGTTCTGTTTTATCACTAACAATTTGTTTTAGCATTGTCTAGACATGTAATTTGAACCACTGGATCATAAAATTAGCATTTTTCAGATCTCACAATTAAATAATCCGGAGTGAATAAATTGAACTTTAAGAGTCTATAACACGTTTACAGCGAAAATATGGTATTTAAGATATACCTGATAAAAATAAATTCCATGTAGTCGCGGTTATTTTCTCTTTTTCGTTTTCGGATCAAGAGATTTCTGCGCAGACTCTCTGAGAAGTACCCCTGAGAACTTTTTCCACCGTCACTCTCCCGAGTCGCAGGTGGACGCTCACCCTCCGCGAAAGGCTAGATTCTACAAGTGTGTGTGTGTATGTGACAAGAAGCATGAGTGCACCTCCAAGCCCATCTCCAACACGATGGTTCAAGGCATTGAGAAGGTAAGTTTCATATTTAAAGGATAAGTAACTGCGGCAGTAGGCTAACACAGACTTGGTGAGGCGAAAACAAAGAGTAGAAGCGAATTAATTCCTTCGCTTGGCAAACTTGGTCAGCTTGAGGGCAGGAAAACTCAATCCTTTTTTAACAAGTTGCCGGAGCTAATAGAATCATGAGGAAATTGATTCACTCCTTACTGAAATATAAAATGCCTCATCAAAAAAAGTTTTTTTAAATTACTGGAATCATGCGAATATACAAGCAATTTAAAACGAGGTTTGTCGATTCGGCTTGTCCTTTGGATCGAAGTAGTCTACCCTTGATTGATTTGGCAGGTATGTAGAGATAAGGTGCCTTGTTTTCAGTAATACTGGCTGCTTGTCGGCAAGCAGTGTTCTCTGACCAGTGATGAAAAAATATTGCTTCATGTCATGCGTTTCGAATGAAGTACCACTCACTTTATTGTGTTTACATTCTAAGTAAAACTGAAACGTGAACTGTAATTGACCAATTACGCTTATAAGCCTTGCACAGTCATTTCATTTAGAGCACTTGAGAGCAGACGAGAAACGTAAAAGAAATGGGCGCATCGTGTGTAGAGGCTTCAAAGAGTTATCCAGTTTGATTTGTACAGTCATTGATCCTCAGCCTATAACACTCTCACAAAAGCCCTGGCGAATGTAATCAAGCATGAAACTCTACCATGAGTCATTTTGAAGTTCTGCAGTGCAACAGTAAGAGGTACAGCCTGGTAGGATATCAATCTATATATCTTGAATATATATTTTTTTTTTTTTACAGATCTGGGATCAGTTGTGTCTTCAAGGTCATAATGGACAAGCTTTAGATAGGGACAGAGGAAATCTGATCCTAGGTCAGCATTTCTCCTCCAACATGCTTTTTAAATTCAGGCCCTGCTGTCTTTCAGGAACCGGTTAGGGGAGAACTGCATGAAGGCTGGCCCCGTGGCCTGCACAGAGCAGCTGAAGAGGGCCAGGGCAGCCTTCCAAGCTGGACGCATGGTGAAGGAGAGCTTCCGACAGTCCCAGCTGGAGGCCCTCGTCCGCATGCTGGCCGAACACGAGTGCGACTTTGTGGATGCGCTTTGCAGGGACCTGCATAAGGTAGGGAAGGGATGTCAGGCTTTCCAAAAAAGAGAATGCTACTGTTTATCATTTCACATCCTGTTTATCGTTTCAGCCTGTGTCCTTTCTGGAGGTGTCTTGAGAAAGACCTTTTTTTTTGTAAATCCCATCATGCGCTATTTCTTTAAAGATAAACGTACAGAGGTAAATGAAGAATGTCTTTTTTTATTAATATTCTCTGGAAGTTGGGCACCACCACATGGAAACCCAGGGCTTCCTGGGTACCAGTTTTGGAGATTTTGCTCCCTTTACTATATGAACTGTGTAAGCTATGGATTATAAACTGCTATTAATTAGCTGATGGACAGGCAGGGGCATACTTTTTGCCAAACTTTGGTAATTGATTATATATAAAAAAAAGTATTCAGGTGGATTAAAAAATTAAGCTGCATCCTTGTGCCCAGTGTCCTTATAATTCATACAACTGGTGTCACATTAATAAGCAATAACTATGCATTAAGAAGGCATCTACTTTGTCTACTCGCATGTAAACGTAAATGCATTGTATTTATGCATTGTTCAAAAATGTGGAAAATGTTCATCCTTAAAAGAAAAGAACCTGGTTTCTGCCGTGTCCTTACAGCCCCGGTTTGAGACCGTGGTTACCGAACTGATTTTGGTGAAGAACGAAGCCCTCTATGCCATCAACAACCTCAGCAAGTGGATGGAGCCGCAGCGCGTGGAGAGGAACCTGGTGAGGTCACCGTTACCGTGGAGAGATGTGGGGGGTGGGATCAAATCTCCTGTTCATTCAAACATGGGGAGGTGATTCATCACCATGCAAACGTGCCAGATCTGTGCTTATTTTTGTAGCGCTTGTTGAGAAAACAAGGCACTCGGGGTCTCCTGATACGAGCTGGATTATCACTGACTCAGGGTTCACCCAGGCATGCCGTGCGCATTCTGTCGGCCACAAAGCGGCACATTGTGTGCCTGGAAGCCAAAGGAGATTATCACTGTGACCCTCTCTCCTGGCTTCCCTCGTTGCAAAAACCGCCGCTTGTTTTCCTCAACCGCCCCCCCACCACAGCCGCCACCATTGCACAAGAAAGGCTGATACGTCTGGACTTGCTCTTAGCTCTTAGTCTTATCTCTCTGGTCCAGGTGTGCTAAAGCTCCACTTAGCTGACTGGCCGTTTGCGTTGTGTGTTCCAGGCCACCTCTCTGGATGAGTGCATGGTGGTGAGTGAGCCTCTAGGGGTGGTGCTGGTGGTTGGGGCCTGGTGCAGCCCCATCCAGCTCTGTTTGGTGCCCCTGGTGGGGGCCATTGCTGCAGGTAAGGAACCGATTGTGATGTTCAAGCAAAACCTTTATGTCACGTCATGGTACGTCAGGTCAATCGTAAGTGACTTTTCAGGCAAAATACAGCAAATTATTTGCTTTGGTTTTACAAGATTGATTAAGACCAGATTAGTATGTGTTAACTGAGACTGTTTATGTGTGTGTGTGTTTCAGGTAACTGCGTAATCATCAACCCTTCTGAAACCAGTTCTCACACAGCAGAGCTTCTACACAGACTTATTCCCTCGTACCTGGATAATGTGAGTCGAGGCATCCTGGCTTTGTTTAGCTTCCATTCTTCCCAGAGCTGACTTCAGCTCATTGTTTATTTTATGGCTCATTAGTTAGTGTGCATGTGGCTATTGTTTTCCCTCAGAATTACTTCTGTCTGGTTTGGTATACCAAAAATAAACCCCCATTCTCCTCAAACAGCTTTGAAGGTGCATGTTACCTCAGTCATTACAGTACTTTAAGTGAAAGAGTGTGCTACCGATCATTTTTTGACAAATGTTTTTGATTAATCGACACCAAATTTTATTTATTTATTTATTTATTTATTTTTGTAGCAGAGTATTTATCACTGAGCACAGTCTTTGGGCAAACAGGCTGGGCTGACTGAATAGATAAAGGATGGGGGTAGTCTGCTGATGGAATTCTTTTTTTTGTTTGTTTGTTTGTTTGTTTGTTTTTTTTGACCAATCCCTCCAATTTTCCACCAAAGCAATAGAAAAGTTTCTCCTCAAGGCCATGGAATACCTACAACCTAGCCAGCAAAAAAAAAAAAAAATGTGTGAGATTTTGACCCCTGTGGTTGTGGCCATTGGCAGGGGCCTCAGCACAGTAGTTATGAGTGATGGATGACCTTTGAGAACTGTCAGTGATTGAGCCGGCCATTTCTTTCCTCCAGTGCCGGGCAACTGTCCACTGTGTTAGAAGCTACTGCATGTCATATTTGCTACCAGAAAGGCTATAGAGCATGCTAGCTCTGACAAAAATTCTACAGCTTGCTAGCTGTTGTGCTGAATTTAATCACTGAATTTCAAAATATGACAGTGCTTTTCCTTTTTTTCCCCCCTTTCCTTTTGCATGTCTGTCTGAGCAATGTTGATATCTAATTATGAACTCCTCAGATTCATGAATAACAAGTACGCAGTTACAGTTACTCTGTTATAGAATACAATTACCGCTAATGTTGACGTTAAATTTGTTTATATCAACATTTGTTGACACATTTTGCTCCTCTGGTTTTGTCTCATTACTTCTAAAATGTAAAATGTTACAAATAATAATGAAAAAAAACGTGGGATAGTTTGTAATTATAATTCAGTTTGTAGATGTCCCTGCAGTCAGCACTGAGAGTGTGTGCTACGCTTCACTAGCTGCTGTGCTTGAATTATTATGCTTGAGTTATTTTTTGAATTATCTGTGTGGCACTGGGGTTTTCTACCTCACCTGTCTAAACTGTGGCCACGCTCTGTCTGTTCTCCTTTCAGGAGTGCTACCATGTGCTCCTTGCCTCCACCAGTGACTTGCCTGAAATAGTAGACCTCAAATTTGATCACATCTTCTTTACAGGTGAGGTAAAACTGGGGTATCGACTAATGCTTGTGTGCTTGTGTTAATGAAAAGTGGAGTGTTGAAAAAGTGGAGCGTTATGAAATAGGTTGCAGGTGCTTGGAGAACAGCTTACCATAAAATGAGGAGAAATATTTTTCTTAAAGTACTGATATATATATTTTTACATTTTTGTGGCCTTTGGGAAATGCTTCTTTTGGGATTTTGAACAAGGAACAATTAGTCACTTGATGTATGCTTGTGTGTAACCTAGAACACAAGCATGGCAATCTAGATAACTATGTTCTGTGTTGTTTAATGTTGTTGTTTATGTCGTGTTTATTAATAAGCTGATATCTGTGCTTTTACTGTTAAAAAAAAGCATTGTAGAAAAATATATTTAGTGGACAATAAAAATGTATAAGTTTTGAAGTGGTAGTTCACCCAAAGTTAATATCAGACCATTATCTTTTGAAAATTTATGATATACATAAACAGTGTCAACACGAATGTCTAAAAACACTGGATAAACTTGCAGAGTAACCACAAAATAAGTGTGTCCAAAAATAAACTCTTAAAGCAGTATGATATCAATACATCACTGTATCAATCTGTGTCACAGAGTGAATGTTGACGTATTCCTGTATCTATGGTTTGAGCTCACCCCTGGACATGTAATAAATCATATTGAATAGAAAAAAAATTATACATCGATTTTAGGGGAAGCTATCATTTAAAGTCCAAATGTGAAATTTCTTCCCCAGGGGCTTTAGTGAAAGAGGAAAGTAAGAAACCCATTGTCAACTGACAGAAGTAACTTTGTTGGGCCACAACCCTCTCTCTTGTGAGTTATCCCAGGATGCGTATAAAATTGTATTACTTGGAAAAACTACATTAATTTTTGGGGTGAAACTATAATTTTAAACTACATATATGAAATCTTAGAGTTTGAAAATCTTGGCGTTGGGCAGTGATCCAATCTGAACATGATGTATTTTGGCCTACATTGATGTATGTTTCATGTAACAGATGTGATGTTGATATCGCATTTGTGAAGTTACTGAGCTAATGAGGGGACATAACTTTTTATCTACCACATTGAACGTCCTTCATCATTTCTTTTAGTAAAACCAGGAAGTAAGAACGAGCCTTTAAATTCCCAACGCTTTCACAGGCAGCAGTGCCGACGGGACCAAGGTGGCGCAGGCGGCTGCTCGAACCCTCACACCCATCAGCTTGGTCCTGGGTGGGAAGAACCCCTGCTACGTTGACCAGCACTGTGACATCGCCACGGCGGCACGGCGCATCGCCTGGGCCCGCTTCCAGAACGCGGGGCAGAGTGCTGTCGCCCCCGACTACATCCTGTGCCACACGGAGGCCAAGGCCCAGCTGCTGCAGGCCCTGCGCTGTGCGCTGATGCATTTCTACGGCTCTGACCCCCGAGAGTCCCGCAGCTTCGGCCGCATGGTGAATGCCGAGAACTTTGCCCGTGTGCGCGACATGCTCGGGAAGTCTGGGAAAGTGGTTGTTGGGGGACAGGTGAACGAGGCAGAGAAGTACATAGGTAAGCGGGGGATGGGGGGTTGGGTCTCACTATTTGGGGCAGCATGCCATAGTTTGATGGAGTGGCATAAGATGTTAAATTCTGAAGAGAAGTATGCACAGTAGAACTTAGAACGTTCATACGAATGGTATGCCCGCTGCACAGCCCCCACGATTCTGACAGACGTGGTGGAAATGGACCCAATCATGCAGCAAGAGGTGCTCGGCCCCGTCCTGCCCATCCTGACTGTTCAAAACGTGGATGACGCCATTTCCTTCATCTGCCGGAGAGAAAAGCCGCTCTGTGTGTATGTGTACTCCAGTAACAGCAAGGTACAGTACAGACTTACAACAGGCATTCACATACACCCCCACAGGTCTAGGCCCTGCTGGTTTAAAGACCCTCTTGACCCCTGTTATACATCACATTCTGTAGTTCCCTAACAGTTTTGCAGAATGATTCAAGTTGGAAAAGGTACATCAGTGAAGGAGTATTTTCACCTTAAAATCCATCTTCTCACTTCCCCCAAAAACAAACCCCATATGCTGTGTATATATTACAAATATGACTATCCTGTACTATTGACTAAGTGTATTAGGAGGCATCATACTTTTCCAAGTAATTTCATGAACTCCCACATCACAACACTACTGCTGCTTTTTCTTGCGTTTTCTTCCCTTGCTTCTGTTGGTACAGGTCATCTCTCGGGTGATGAAGGAAACGTCAAGCGGAAGTTTTTGCGCTAATGACAGCATCCTGCAGAGCCTGATGGTGGTGATGCCTTTCGGAGGAGTGGGTAAGGGGCCTTTCTAGCTTGTAGCTTGATTTGTATACAAGATTGTTTCAGTCAGTTTGGTGAAAGATTGTGATGTTAACGGACTATGATGTGGATCAAATAAATTAGCAGACACCTCTGAGGTAGAGGTGGTCTTGGTCTGTTTTCACTCCAGTGCTTGTTGGTCCTCCTGCGTTTGTGCAGTATTAAAGCAAAAGCATCCAAGTTTAAGTGGAAATGTTTCTGCTCTGTGCTTTGGAAGCAAGAGAAATCAGACTGCTGGTCCTTAGAACCATGCTAAGGAAATGAACCCTGCAATGAGATTTTTCTTTATATGAAATAGAGAGAACTAAAATAAGGCCATCTTGATGTATCTGGACCTAATGATCGTTCCCAAAGAATGTGGGAGGGGGGGATGAGATGTGAGGCCCAGCCTCAGTTCCAGGGCTTGGGTTTTAACCTTTGTCTCCTCCGGGCCTGGCAGGTGCCAGCGGTATGGGCTCTTATCATGGACGCTCCAGCTTCGACACCTTCTCCCACCGGAAGTCCTGCCTGCTTCGTGGCACGCGCATCGAGTGCGTCACCTACCTGCGCTACCCACCCTACGAGGACCGCAACCTGTCGCTCATGACATGGGCCAGCACCCTGTCCAACAAAAGTCAGGGCTGGTGCCAGATACTCTGAGGAGCCACCCCCCCCCACCCAATATACCCAGAGGCAGCCATCTTGCCTCCACAGTGCCAAGGATGGAGGGCCCCTTACCCACAGTAAAGTCATGGATTGTGGAGGAGGTGAAAGGAAATGAACTCGCACCTCCAGGCCAGAGTGCGCTGCTGTTGCCGCCAAGAAGTTCATCTGACCTCCCGGGCTGTTTGCTGTACGCATATTTCTGCGATCCCTCCTAAGTCTGTAGTATTTGGCAGTCCCCCAAAATAAAGAAGAGCTCTTTTCACATTTGATCCTACCGCTTGAAACTTTACAAATCCTTTTTCTCAAAGGGGATGCAGCCTAGCAGAAGTAATTTTGTTGTAGTGTACTGAGTCTTTGATGAAACTGATGTCATGCTTGCAGAGGAGCTGTATGACTCCATGTCCAAATAATGTAGGAGTAAAAACTGTGATATTCGGTGTTACCAGTTGCCTTCTCTTCAGTGTTATAATATTGCGTTGACTGCCTCATATTATGAGGTGATCTTCACAAGAAATGGTGCAATGAATCAAGTAGCGAGTGGGATCACAGTATATGGGCTGTACCAAAATAGACAATATTAGAATAATCTGATCTTACATGTTAGAAAAATAGCCTTATCACAGTCAAGGAATACACTTAGTGATACTGATGCATTTTCATGAGATGTATAAAACATTCAAAGCTTTAGTTAGACGTGGCATGTTGTGGACAGAGATTGCAAGTGGTCTACACATATTGAAGACAAATGTCTTGCTTTGTTCACTTCATTAATATGCATAAACCAGCCATTTAAGATGTTAAATCACATGCATGGTGATACATTTCTATTGCTAGCCAGAGTTGACAAACAGTTGATTTCCCCCACTTCTGTGAACAGAAGAAAGTGCCTGAACATGCAGTACAATTTAATGTCTTATAACATCCAACATCTGCATCTTGTGTGGAAGAGTTTACACCATACACATGAGCGGACTGGTTCAAACCACAGAGCTTTTGCTCATGAATACATTATTGTATTGCATTCTTGGGCGGCTTAAGTTGAGTCCAAATCTGTTTTTGTATCTCCTTATTCCCTTGCATGGTTCCTCATTCAGGCCTTCTGTAGACAGTCTCCTGACTGCCCTCTTTCATAGTGGCATACCTGGCCAAGGTGAACAGGTAATCACTCAGCCTGTTTGGAAATCAGAGGCATTTAATTAATATGGAAAATGATGCCATGTTATATTGTAAGTGCAAGACAGTTGATGTCACAGAAGAAACTGGATTTTGTACCTGTTCAGAAATTTGGCCACTTCTGGGTCAGCTTCACCTGACCGTACAATAGGGGCAACACTGAAAGAGAGAATGCCAGATTATTTAAGGGCTCGGTTTGCCATGATCCTGGCTATTTATGTGAACGAACTGATGGAAGTTCAGACTAACCTGCGCTCTGCTCTGCGACACACTGACCGAGCCACATGCAAAGCTGCGCTGCTCTTCCCTCCTGACTGTAGAATATAACACGCACACACACATGGAGCTGCTTAACGTCAGGATGCATGCTTACTTATCAGAACTTAAGTTTGGCATAAAGTGCAAATGGGTTGATAATTGCAGGACTTGATCAGAAGCAAAAAAAAAAAAAAAAAAAAGCTGACAAATATTTGCTCCTTGCCATTTTTAAAGATGGTGAACCACAGTTTTGAGTGTACTTTGTCACAGATGGTGGAGTGCCGTGTTCATTAACTTTTAAACATTTGGATGCTAAGAGATCATTCTGGATGTTGACATCTCCATTCAGTATTCCCCTTAAAAGTCAACTGACTTAAAACACCTTAGCTGCAGCACCTATGGAAATGCAAGAGGAAAAAGAAATACAGCGACTCTAATCCCTAAACTATATACTGTAATTAATGGGGCATTTTATCCTATCTGACCACAATTTCTCTGACAACAAAACGTGCAAAATAAAAAAGCACTCTGCATTGTGATCACTGGCGCAATACCAGAATGGCAATGTATTTCTGAAAATGGGCTTACAGGTAGAATGAAGTTAGTCAGTGGAGGAAGTTCTTCTGTGTATCTGTCGATCCATCTTTCCAAGTCCGATACAGGCTGTGCACTAAACTTTGTCTTATCTGTGAAGCAGAGATTTTCAACACTTGATCTTAATACATCATCAGGAGATCTATGACAAAATGAGATGTAGCTGTATAAGCAGCTCACGCAACATTAGCAGGCTTAGACTTTACTTATGTGACTTTGCCTTGCTGATGACAGAGGCGTGGCGACGTTTGATCCTACATCTTGCAACACACACTGAATCTGTTATAGAAATAGAATTTTAATAAACATGGGAATTAAAATATTTTTGCATGTACATTGTCATGTTAATCACCAATCAAAGCTTAAAATGGTGTTATGCATCAGACCCACCTTTTCAAGTTCATTTGTGAACACGTGTCCTTGTTCGATGCAAAACTCCCTCGCCAATCTGAAAAATAAGATGCAAGAACCTGAGGGATTGGTCATTTGCTTTATTTAGCCGAAGAAAGTTATCTTGAGTGCATCAAATTTTGACCGCTTTGCTAGTTACCCTATGGCACATGACAACTCATCTGTTGACCCCAGAGCTTCAAACACCTGATCTTCCTTTGGTCTCCTTTCACCGGTGAAAGTGCTCGATAAACCTATTACAGTGTAAAGAAATAAAGTTAATTTCCAAGTGCAATATGGTAATATGTTGGTATTAATTCATGAATGTTGAGCAAGGTGTATTTTGATTATGAATGACATGAAACTGCAAGTAAGAAGCTTAATTAGGCTTACCAACCTTTGTCTCCTGTTTTCGTATATATTTTAGGAACACCGCTGCCTCGTTCCGGTTTTGTAGCGTTACTTGAAGTGAAATAAGTAAATTGTATGTTAGCTATATTTTATCTGCCGAATAACATAAGTGTGCTGACAAGCTAGACAGCCAGCGTGAACTGCAGCAGCTATTATACAAAATGACACCAGTTTTTCCACACATAATTGATTCCTCATACCGCAGTAAGAGCTAACGATACAGTATACAGCAGTGGATGTGTCAGTCATAATCAACAGTTCGGCTAGTGATACTAGGGAACATTTTTTCTGAGACCCAAACAACTTTAAACACACAGACGAGTACACAGCTAGCTAGGTGACCTAGTATCTAGCTATTCTAGCCACTTCTGCCTCTATGTATTTAATTACATTCTCACCCTCTGTCCTTTGCGCTTGCACATAAAGGTTTGGTCCAACATACACCGAAGCATTTTTTAGAAGCAGCGTTGAGAACGCAACGTAAAGTTATGTGTTTTATCATCACCGAAGCCATTTTACATTTTGTAACAATAAATAAGATCACAGTTGGTATTATCCTGTCTACGCTCCGTGTCCCTCTTCGACTTCCATAGAAAGAGAAGGCGGGTCGAGCGTCGGGTCATCACACGACCAATGGCACGAGTTGGAAATGTGCTTGTTCATTGGACTGTGGGAGGTCTGTATATTTAAATATCAATTCTTATTGGACCAGGGCTGCCGGTAGCACGTACCTCATATGTTGACAAGTCTCAAGGAAGACAATGAAAAGGGTAGCACGAATAATCAAAAGTTGACAGCTGTAGCGGAGGCTAGTTATACTTTGGTGAAACTGATTTTATATTTATGTCGGTTCTCCATTTCTTTCCGGTTCGTTTTGAGAATGTACAGTAGCTAAAACGCTGTAACTCGACAAATGATTGCGGTTTCGCTCGCTAAATAGCCAAGTAGATCTGTTTGCATGTGGTGTGGGTGATGAGCTGGTACATCAGACATCCAGCTATCTACTTTTAAAAAATCCTGCTATAGTTATTAATTTTGTCGCATATATAATTTCTTTGAAGGCATTTTGACTTGCAATGCACATCACGGAATGTATTGTCTCTGCGCCGGGAAAAGCAATCCTGCACGGAGAGCATGCTGTAGTCCATGGAAAAGTATGTTCGACAGGCCACATGTTTGAATGAGTTTTTTAAGAAATTATTTGTTGTAGTGTTGCATTGTCATGCTCATATAATATATTGTAGTAATTTAAAGCATACGTTGTGTCTAGATTGTTTCTTTGGTTGTTTATAGGTGTCGTATATGTCAATGTCAAGTAGTTGTTCTCATATGTTTTAAAAAAATGAGTGAGATAAATACATTTCCACAGTATGTTCGCTCCGAGCTGCCAGTCTTATTCTGCCGATATTCATAGGTGGCCTTGGCCGTGAGTTTGAATCTCCGCACGTTTCTGCGTCTGCTGCCGAATTGCACAGGGAAAGTGTGCATCAATCTGCCGAACATCCATACTTTCCTTTCCTGGGACGTGACTTCTCTGCAGTCGCTGCTGCCTGACCAAGCAGGTGTGGATTGCTGGTTGTCTTTTTCTCTGAAAACCACACTTTTTGTGGGTTTCTTTGTATTTATTTCTCTTGATTCAGCTATCTCTTAAGTGAACAGTCTTACAATACCTTCAAAGGACAAGGAATATAAACGAACAAAGAAATATGTGTTGAGTAGCCAGTGTTAAACACTCATTTCAAACAGATGACCTGAAGAATGCGAAGGAGCTGGACATGGACCTCGTGCCAAAACTGCGGAGCTTCATTGGGGTGGCAGACGGAATAACAGACACAAGCACCATGGCTGTTCTCGCCTTCCTTTACATCTACACGAGTGTCTTTGCTGAGTCCAGGTGAGAAAGGTGAACCGTCTGCCAGTGACAGAAATGAGTAGCATCTTATTGGTCATGTCTTTAACAGAAACACAGTTACTGAAACACAGGGTTACATTCAGTCAAAGGTGCTTTTGAGTTTTATTATAGCTTCAATTGACTTTTAAGTAACGCCTCACTGAGTCCTATTAGAACGTTTCCTGCCTCATTGATTCCTTGGCATGGGTGCTGTTTTGAATTTATTGCTTGAAGAGTAATTGTACTTACATTTTTTTCCCAATTATATTGGATATGTCTAATTTAATAGTTAATAATAATTTGATAGTTAGAATAGTTAGTACATTGAATAACGACATGGATAAATTGTATAAATCACAACAATCACTGTCATCATTATAATGATAATGTCATATTTATGAACACTGAGGCATCTTAGCTTGCGTTGTCCGGGGTGGATTTAACTGTTTGCCCGTAACTTTGGCCTCATGTCTGGCAAGGTCTTTGAGGTTGCAAATGGAGCATTTACGATGCCCAGCTGAAGTCATAGAAAATGCCCTTCTTTCCCGGCTCGTAATTTATCGAGAAAGTGCATCGGTAGCTTTGAGCCACGCAGATGCCGAACCGCATCACGGCTCCACGCTGTGAACCGCGCTGATGGAGGCTGACATTGTGCAAGCTTGTTTGAAAAGGGAAGATCCTCGCTGACAGGGCAGACTAATGAGAGCTTGGCACCAAGCCACACGCTGCAGCCTTAACAAGTCTGGATATGTTTGTCTCCCGGGAGCAGGAGTGGACAATTAGTTTTCTGTTTCTTTCGGTCTGCAAAAAAGGGTGTCATAGACATTGACAGCACAGGAAGGCAAAGTTAGCTTATTCCCCTCACATATGTACACGTTTGTCCTCTGGAATTTCACTGTGAGCTGTTCTGTAAAGCAGGAAGTGGCAGATGATGTGTGGGTAAACACGGCCTCCTTTCTGAATTGTGCCCTACCCTGGGCAGCACTGCGGGGGGGCTCTAATGTCCAGGGGGGGTCCCTCCAGTGTGCACTTTGCAAAAGCTGAGGTTACAGACTCCCTGCCTGGATAATAAAAAATGAGCTGCAATTAGCTTTTCAATTTGATAAAGTAATTGCAGCTGATTCCTTATTCCGATCATAAGTGTGACTGACACGTTTCCCACAGATTAAACTTCTGATTTTAATTCATTTCACTTATGTTTTCTCGTTCCCATGACAAACCTATATGGACATATAACCATAGACAGACGCTGAAGACTTAATGTTACAGATGACAGAATGTCATCTCCACCCTAAATCATATTTGAAAGATTATTAAAGTAGGGTCATTACCATACTGCTTAAAGGCTTTTTATTTGACTCATCCTGACATTTTCAGCTACACATCACATCTTGCAGTTTGAAAATGGTGTTACACAATGATCCAAGTCATAAACTTGACATGTAGGTGAAAGCATTGGTATTTTGGCAGGCTGATTAATTTTTCTTCCTTCCTCTTTAAAATTTTTTTTTCACATCCCGTTAGGAATGTTGTTGGACATTTTATGGATGAAACATACATATCCTGTTACAGAGCAAATTACTTTTCCATCTTGTTCTGTGACCTCTGGTGTCCCCACCCTTCTCCTCTGTTTGAGTATTTCTTTGAGTAAAGTCAGAAAGTAAAATTGTCTGGAGTGGACATTTAATTCCACACAGTAATGATCCACTGGCCCATGAGCGCTCATATTTCTGATGTGATGGTAGATTTTTGGTCCATGTTAACACAGCTTTTCTGAACTCTTTCAGGGAGCTGCCTGGTTTGACTGTGTCTGTGTGGTCAGAGCTGCCCACCGGCGCGGGCCTGGGGTCCAGTGCGGCCTACTCCGTGTGTCTCGCTGCGGCCTTGCTGTCTGCTAGGGGAGCCATTACGCGTCCTCAGGCTGGTCTGGAACATACAGCCAGGTACTGACCTCACCACACTCCTAAAGCTAGGAGTGCTACTTTAAGGCCCGATAGTACTCCTAAAGCATGCTAGCTGTTATGTCAAATGCCATTTATTCTACAGACATAATGCCTGTAACAATGTTTGCATATTTTACTGTGAAACGGAGATCATAATCCTTTAAGGCAGGGGATTCCAGAGATGCAGGCTTGGAGGGCCACAGTGTCTGCAGGTCTCTTTTCTGATTGATTGTTTACTTGTTATACCCTTTGGAGAAATGTCTGGCATCCTACAGAATTCAAGCATGCAAATATAATTTGCACAAAAATATGATGATAAAGAATCACATAGCAGTACAGACAAAATGCAAACAGGGAGGGGGAACACATCAGTCCCTCTGTGGTACTCTTTCAAACAGTAGTCAATTTAGGTTTTGGAATCAATACATTTTAATGGAAATGTTGAAACATTGAAAACAAAAGGCACTTTGATCCTCCAGGAACTTAGCTGGAGGTTCTTGCCTTACAGTGTAGTAAATTCCATTCAAATGACCCCTTCTATAAAGCTGTTGTCTTCACACTTGTTGTGGTAAGTCTCTGCAGATTGATCAAGTAAACACTGTTCTGGCTTCAGTTCAGTGAGCTCAAGCTCTCTGTCTGATGTTTGTGTTTGTCTTTGTGTTTGCGTTGCAGAGTGAATGTATCTCTCTCTTTCTGTTTTTCTATGTCTCTTGGTCTTTTTTGTTGCCGTAGTTCTACAGCGGGTAGTCTTCCATAAATTACCATGACCGTAACAACAAGTAAAAATAGTTAGAAGAGCTGCTGGGAATTGATGAGTGGTTATTTTCTGTTGGTGGTTGGTGATCCATCTCATTAACCTCGATTGTGAAACCTGAGACTGGCCCTGTCTATTCCTGGCGTTGCTATACAACATCATTGTCTGATCGTGTTGATCACATGTTTCTGATGGGTGTAGAAGCACAGAAGATGCCCTATCACCTGATTGTGTTTGGACTTGGCTGACCGCTTAGAGGTGGACAGGGATGCATTGTGCTGAAAGTACATACAGCGAGCAACTTTCCACACAAAATCAGGACACAAATGTTGCTGTAAGAGGCTGATACACCCTAAATTTAATGCCATATGTAGGCGCACTGCACTGTGATCAGATAATCGTGTGATCATCTGTATTAGATAAATTGTCTGTTAGTATCAGGCGTAGACAGGGCCACTGAACGTGATTCTGACTTAAATGTCCTTAACTGGCTTGAGACTGAATTACTGCCAGTAACTGTAAATGGTTTGCATTTACTCACCCAATATAAATCACTGCAACACTGTCAAAAAGTGTAAGTGTAACCTAAAAAGTATAACCTGAAGGCATAACCTGAAGGCATAAAAAGACCTGAAATTGTTCTTTATTTTTGGCTCAAAGCAGGTCACATCTCAGATATCCAGGTGTCAGACACACAGGCTTGTGTCTCACCAAGACATATTTTTCTATTTGCAGTCCTTAAGTGCCTCCCACCCCAAAAATGCTCATGCATCGAGATTATAGCTCGGCACTCACCTGGTTCATTTAGTACCAGGGCTGCAGTCAAGTCCATTTCAATCCAGTAGATTTGGGAAAGCAGTTAATGAGTTCTGTGAAATATCCTCATAGGGCTTCATTGGTATTTTTCAGTTCATTAATTGAATGTCCTTTCATTTCCTGAACTGGCCGTGAAATGGAGCGGACCCAAACCCTGTCAGATTTTCTGTGCGAAAAGGAGCACCTCCTTCCATTCTTACCTTTTCCTATCCTGTGATGTCTTATCACAAGCATAATGTCTCTTATGTCCATTTTCAACATTCAGAAGAGAAAGAGGTCAAAGAACAGCCAACTTTCAACATTCAGAACAATAGATATTCTATTCAATTCTATTCTTTTCTGTTCTATTGTATCCTATTCTATTCAGTCACTGCTGTATGGGTGCCAGTGTATGCAGGAATGTGAAATGGTGTGGGTGGCTGTCTGGTCATGCAGGTGGAGCGAGGAGGAGATGCAGCTGATAAACACATGGGCCTTTCTGGGGAGAAGATCATTCATGGGAACCCATCAGGCGTCGATAATGCTGTGAGCACCTGGGGTAAGGCCTGGAGGACACTGATGGATATTACATCACCAAAAATGGGCAGAACCGTCACATGATACCAGTGACCTGTTAACATGAAGCAGTCATTGTCTTTTGTTGCAAAGAGCAAAACCTTTTGATTGGTTGTAACAAGTTGGTGATTAACAGCTAATTGTAGCTTCATCCGTTTTTCATGTAATAGTACCCCATTCATCTCTTACTATTTGGTGATGCCCCTTAACCTCAACCAGTGCGGACATGGACAGAAGCATGGGTGGGGTGTGAAGAAAATGGCTGGATAATTACCCCATGATAGTTCTGGAAATACACTGGTTTCATTCCCTGTGTAGACCTGAATTGCCTGTTTTTATACCTGGGGTGGGGGAAAGAAACAACAAAAGTGGCTGCTGTCAGGAAGTACTTTAAAATGATGAGGACTGAGAAGAGCATCATTATAAAATGGCATTTTAATTTTAGACTTTCGAGTCCCAGGCTGACAGTGTCTTTGTCTGGCTGTGTGTTAGGTGGCATATTGAGGTATCACGCTGGGAAGATTACCCCACTTAGCAGGTACAGTGTTTGACAATTCCTCCTTCATGAATTTTCTTCCATACTGTAACAGACCTTGAAATAAGTTTTTGCTTCATTTTGACCTTTCCAATTACTCTACAGCATAAATAAGTCTGTATCTTGCAATTTTCTTGGATCTTATCATGTCTCATTAATCCAATCTCTGTAAAATTCTCCGTAACTGGATTTTAGGGTGACTCTGAGGCATTAGATTTCAGTTCGCCTCATTTCTGTGCACTGACGCAGACTAGAAAACAGCTCTTGCGTTTACTTGTTGTTTTATTGCTTTGGGGGGGAGAGCTATTTCTAATCTGCGCTTCCTTCTTCCAAAGGACACAATTTGATAACAAGACACATCATGTCTGAAGCCTTGTGAGTTGCAGTTAGTTGCGAAGCCTTGCTGTGTCTGTATTCACTCTGGGCCTGCTCTCTGAAAGGGCACGGTTTATGAAAACACAATGCACACAAAGCAACGTGAATGCTGATTATTTTAGACGTGCTTGTTTGGTTCCATTCGCCAGGGTCCCCATGTTAAGAATCCTTCTCACGAACACCAAAGTTCCACGCAGCACCAAAGTACTTGTTGCTGGAGTGAAGGACAAAATTAACAAGGTACGAATGCCATCCAGTTCCGCCGTGTTTTTATCCAACCTGTAATTATCCTAATCGCCACAGCTTTGCGTTTAAAAGACACTCCGGGGGCTTGATGTTGAGTAGTTTCATAAAGCATGGAAATGTGAAGCGCTTTGCGAGCACCCTCGTGTGCCGTTGCCTTGGCGACAGAAGCAGGTGTCTGTGGCTCTCGCAGAGGCGCACTGGGATTGGGGCGGTGGGGCGGGGGAGTTTAGGGCCCGCAGTGCTTTAAGTTGGAGATGCAAAGCGCAGAGAGCTATTCTAAGTCAGGAACAGATTTCCGAACACGGCTATGACTCAGGATATTTCAGACTCTGAAATTAACTGTGGCACAGATTTATCTGTTCTCGGAAGCTGGCGTATTGCTTTGTAGCTATAAAAGAAGCAGCTCAGCCCGTGATATAACAGAGCATGACTCTGCGTGTAAATTCAAGTGAGCCGTTTCACTCTGTGCCCCCTTTGACCTCTTTCTGTCACATCTCTGCCAGTAGTAGACACAGTACCTGTATTCAGCTTGACTGGAATAGTACTTATTCATTCTGTTTTTGTTTGATACTGCCTAAAGCAACTGCTTTCCCTGCAGCTGCAAGGACTGTGTTGTTAATGTTTACAATTTTGCAATCTCTTGTCTTTGTGCATGTAAATGATCCTTGACTTTGAGCAAGGTGGTAAATTAATCTAATTATTATTAGTTAACCTTTATTTAACCAGGTTTGTCAACTGAGAACTTATAACTACTTCTGAGAACTAGTTATTCTTAGCATTGACACCCTGTAGAAGTGGGTTAGAAGTGTGTCCAAACTGGTGGTTTAATTGTAGCTGTTATTATTGTTGTACCTTTGCAGTTTCCTGCAGTAATGAACCCGGTGCTGGAGTCTATCGATGCGGTGTCCTGTACATGCCAGCAGACCCTTTCAGAGATGGCCACTGAACCCACGCCAGAGCACTATGATGTGCTGGAGGTAAGACTCAACACGCTGCTTATTTTACAATTCTGTAAGGGTCTGGCAAATAATAAAATATATGGTCCACCCAGTTAGATTGATAGCTCAGAGGATTAACTACAAATAAAAAATTCCACGATTTCTTATATATATAGTCTAGTGGGGCAGCCTATAGCCTAGTGGCTAAGGTACATGACTGGGACCCCTGAGGTTGGCGGTTCAAGTCCCAGTCCAGCCACAGTAAGAACACCATTGCTGTTGGGCCCTTGAGTAAGGCCCTTAACCCCACATTGCTCCCAGGAGAGATTGGCCCTTGGTTAGTCTAATCAACTGTAAGTCGCTTTGGATAAAAGCGTCAGCTAAATGACAGTAATGTAATGTAGTTTTTTTTGACGTGATTGTTTTGACTGTAATGTCTGCTCTCCTTTTGTGTGGGCCGCTGTGGAAGAGTTGTGATATCAAAGGGGAGGGGTATTTGCGTGTGCAGCCATTGGCTTTATATAGCTACTGGAAAAGCATCCCGTGTCACTTCCTGTCCCCCATCAGGAGCTGATGGACATTAAGCATCTCCACCTGAGCCGGTGTAACTGTGTGTAGCAGTGTAACATGGCACAGGCAGGGTACAGACCTTCAGGAGTCCCATGTCACTTCCTCTAACCTTCGCCTCTCATGTCTCCCCCTATCCTGGCACAGGAGTTGATAGACATTAACCAGCACCATCTGAACGTGATCGGGGTGGGGCACCCCTCCCTGGACAGGCTGTGCCAGGCGACCCTGGGGCTGGGATTGCACAGCAAGCTGACAGGCGCCGGGGGAGGGGGCTGCGGCATCACCCTGCTCAGACCAGGTGGGCACCTGCTCCCTCTCTCCCCTGCTTCCTCTCCCTCGCTTCCTCTCTCCTTTTCTCACTTGTTCCCTCTCTCCATCAGCCCCCTACCCGCCTCGGCTCGTCAACACATGCAAATTCTGCCCTTTTAGGTGCGGCCTAACCTCGTTAGACACGGCTTCAGTGCTGCTGACAATTATTGTCATGAGGACAGGGTCAGTCAAAACAGGCAAGCCGGAGATCTGCAGAGTCTCTTTTCATTTTCTATTCTGTAGCAGAGGCAAGCCCAGTTTATTGTCATGAGTTACCATGCAGTCAAAGGAAACTCGAAAAATAAGTACATAAAAAATACATAACTGTTGAAGAAATGTGCAACAAGGTATTCTACTGAGCTTATACTTAAAATATTGTTTAAAATGATTTTACAAGCCAGTATTCATGTCAAATTGAAAGAAAGAGCTAAATAATACATAGTTTGTAGAGAATAGAGTAGAGAATATATGTATTAAAACCTCTTGTGTTGTTCAGTCACTATATTCATTGATGAGACTGAGGGGTTTAACTGACTTACCCTCTATTTTCCCCTAGCGAGGCTGAGGCAGTTGTTGCCAATGGTGACCTCTGGCCACAATCTATAATAGTGCACACAGCTAGGATGTGATTGCTTTTCTTTTTTAAAAGTGGAGGTTGTATTCTTCTGGAAACATAGGAATGCTTTCTTTTGATTTGACAGCATATACTACAGTAATGGATGTCTTTCTAATGGCATTTTGGCATATAATACATTGCAGGTTTGTGAGGCTAAGCTTTGAAATATGTGATACGTCAATTAGTCTCGAAGTATAATTGGCGAAAAGGGAATTTGCTTTTAAAGTGCTACTCAGCCTTCCCGTTGACGTTCTCACAGGCCGAGGCAGGAAGCCTCTCCATGCGGGGCTTTGGCCTTGTTTCGCTCGCTCAGAGTGGCGTCGTTTCAGGCCTCTCCGGCTGTGCCACCCCAGTGCAGGGTTTTCCACTCTGGTTTTTCCATAGCCCCCTCTACCCCTCATTAACACCGGCACAGCGGGATCTGTTTTCCACAGTTATTAAGGAAAATTGCTTCCCTGATTAAAGCAGTCATTTCCCAAAGTGTTTGGGACCTTTTATTCACAGGCTAATGTGACATTCTTTCACCAGCCATTTACTCTGCCCCCATTATTCCGCAGCCCCGCCGGGTGCCCTCTGTAGCCTATTAGAGTGATTTACGTGTCCGGCCTACCCGCCAGCCTCGCACTCCCACATTATGTTCCTCTTACCCACAATCCCCTGCGCTTGCCTCCGGAATGTCTTGATAACAGGCACTGATGTGTCGAGAGCACCGCTCGTCCTCCAAAGCTGATTTACGTATTCTAATAAGAAGAAGTTTGTAGGGCTGCAGTTTGCAGGGTGCTGAAAGCCCGTTTGTTGGCTCTCTCACTGACTGTGTGTTGGAAGTATTATTACATTCAGTTGCATTATTTACTGTGTTGTCATGGATACATATTTTTTTTTTCCTGTAACATTTTAATGAAGGAAACATTTTAATTTGAAATATTTTTGGGAATGTATTGCTGTCTGGAACAAGAACATTAATTTCCGAGGATGAATTTCATAGTGAAGCGATTATGAAGCAATTATCTTATGAAACATTAAGCATAATTTTTTTTTTTTTCTAATATCCTCTCTTCATTATTCCTGCTTTTCAGACACTAGCAGCTCGGTGATCCAGAACGCGATACAGGAAGTGAAAGACTGTGGCTATGACTGCTGGGAGACGAGCATCGGGGCGCCGGGTGTGCAGCATCATTCCCCCTCCTCCATGAAAGAAGAAGTCCTGCAGCTTTTAAACAGCCTCTGAAATGGAGGGTAGCGGTGGAGATTGTAGGGGTGTTTCACGCAGCCCTGCCCGGAGCTAGGTTCTGACTCTTTCATTCCTCTGCTGCTGTCGGCCTGTCGGGGCTGCTTCATGACTGGAGGTCACCGCCGCGTTTGTAACCCAGAAATGAGACTCATGGTCCTCTTTCACCTTATTGGCAGCTAACAAGCCATTTCTTTTCCCCTGGTACTTACAGCAGTGCTCCAAGTGAGGGATTCTGTTTGGAGCCCCAAGTTCCTGTCTGAATCATTCAAATGCATTTAAATGGGGTAGGATGCTGCTCATTTATTGCATTAACATGAGGGTTGTAGTATTTTAGGATTAATTAGTACCAGTAGGATGAAAAATATAAACCCAGTGATGAGTTTATGGTCCAGTTAAGCTATAATTATGACAGTAGTTAGAAGGAGGCAGATGAGTCCAGAAAGGCTGTAGATCCTGCCCATTGGTGAGACATATTGCTTACAGCAGCTTCTCTGCACCTTCAGGTTGGGTTGCAGCTTTGAATAAGATTGGGGACTTTACATCCGTTGACAAAGACCACTTTGGAACAGACTGACTGTCTGTACCCCCTTTTCACACATGAACTGCATGTTGCTTCATGTAGTTTGTGGTGAGCTGACAT
Organism: Albula goreensis; assembly: GCA_022829145.1. Taxonomy (NCBI): domain Eukaryota; kingdom Metazoa; phylum Chordata; class Actinopteri; order Albuliformes; family Albulidae; genus Albula; species Albula goreensis. The sequence continues at coordinate 38,911,320 of CM040744.1, forward strand.
GTCCAGTAGGTGGCAGTAATGTCATTCAGTCACCCGCTTCAACAAGTCTTGGAGCCGTCGGAATGACTTCATTTGCAATTACTGTGCGTAATGAGTTAATTTCCCATTTCTGAAATCGCAGTTCTGTTAATTTATTAACATTTTGGGGAGTGTGTTAAAATATCACTACAGCTTCAAAGATGGGATTCTCAAGGACCTGTATTCATGCAACTCACCAATGTAAATGTGTCATATGACAGCACAACAAGGCAATAAATTATTCTGAGGAAAGCTGCTGCGTTTAAACGGATCTTCCTTCCTGTTGCCTTCATCTTCAAGCTTAAGAGCCACATGCCACACCATCATAAACATGCCAAGCCCATCTCTCCCGGAAGAGGTCCGCTCTTTTTCCTGTCCTTTTCCCTTTTTTTCTCTCCTCCCAGACACAAATGTGGGCCACTGCAGATCCAGAATTAAACATGAAAGGGGGAAGCAGGAGGGGTGGTTCGCGTTTATTTGGAAACGGACATTTGTCACAGGCTGCCGGAATGATTAAACGCGGGCGATGATTCTTAATCCGAGGAATGGGAGCCGGGAAGCGTTGGCCCTCTCCCAAGAGTCGTTTTAGTTCATTTACAAACACGATTTGGAAATAAACCACTTTGTCAGAACGATGGTAGGGGCAGATTTGCCAGCCTTAGAGCCGCACTGCAATTTCTCCCCTTTTTATTTTTGATTTCTTTATTTATTTTGCGGGTTGAGATAATAAAAGGGGCCTCCTTTTGAAGTGTTGCCCCCCAGCTATTAGCATGCGCTGAGAGTGAAATTGAAATGAGTGCCTTTCTCCCAAACACTGACTTCCTGTCCCTGTAATGACAAGGCTTTGAATTAAAAATCACACATCGTTACTGCTGCTGTTTCCCTCCTTAGTTTTTTTTTTTTTTTGCTCTCTTGATTTTATTTCATTTTTCAACTGTTAGCGTCCGTCAGCACTCACTGGAGTTTGATAGACAGGAAGCAAAACACGACAGTCGCCTAACTATGTGTTTGGACCCATGCTGTTACATCAAAGTGGCAAACTTGGGTCATGTGTAACTGTTTTCGCGATGTGAGTTCGGTATTAAACCTTTGGTGAACTGCAAAAAGGATGCATTTTCAAGTTATTCCGTACCTTGTAATTTAGTGGGGATTCAAAGTGCTCAGTGCTTTCACACAGTCAGAATTCTGCCTGTAAATTCCTCTGATGTCAGAATAGCACAGAGTGCCCCTCTTGTACCGATGAATTAGAAAAGAATTAGAAATGAATGGATCCTTGATTTTAGACTCCCCTCAACAAATCACCTTTTCAAGAAAAACCCTAATGTGAGCCCTCAACATAGTCAGGTGCCTGTCACGGACCAATTATCTCATTTTATATTTATATTTCTCAATGTGGTTTTTTTTATTTAGTAGCATTGCAGTTTAAATGGCCACCAGAACCAAGTTTATACAGCCAGGTGGCCTCTGCCCCCCCCCCCACCCCCGTGTTTTCCCTACATATTTACTCTTTAACCAAGGGCCATAATTTCTCATGTCCTTGCGTTATGGCACCAACCTTCTAGTAATAATCTGCCAGGTCTTTTCGGTGTTGCCGTAGTGCTCATATAGGTGCGGTTCATGAAAGCGTCTCAGGCTGGGCATTTGCGTCACTCTTTCAAAACCAAATGAGGTTTTGAGTGCCTGGAGGCTAAAATCAATGGAGCCTCTGAACTCCCATTTGCCTGAGAGGGCATCATCATTCTTATTAAAATATACATAAATTATCAACTATGCACAGAGTAAAAAATTGTAGCTAGCTCCTAGCTTTAGCTATTGTTGGGGGGAAAAAAATGCAAGTCTAAAAGTTTGTAGTAGATTTGATGCTGTTTAATGTTAGTCTTAGTACATAACTACAGCCATATATAGCTTTGTAACTTTCTAGTTGTACTCTTAACTAATTTAATACGACCTGCTTATTCACAGTGGAGTACCAAACAAGATAGATGCTTTGGTTTTGCTGGCTTCCTAGTTGGCTAGCTGTTAATATCAGCATGCAAGTAAAAATGTCATGATGGATCCCACACTTCTTCAGCACCCTTCATACTCTTAAATTACACTTATTAATGGCCTAAATGGCCTGTTCCCATCATCAAACTAATGTGCTTGTGGTCAAAAAATAGCCAGATAGCTACTTATTGTAGCTCACAAGGTCTTATTTGTATGTAGATACTGCTTTTACTCCAGTCTATGCAGGGCAATCTTAGATTATAGTAGACCAGGTAATATGGCATTATGACTAATTTTGTACATTAACATTTACAATTGGCATTTATGGCTGACAGTCTTTTCTAGAGTGACTTGCACTTAAATGTAACTGTAAATTTATAGCAGTTCCTGACATCATTAATTCATTCACGGTGAATCTGTAAAAATGTATCCACCTAGCTAGCTAGCTTGAATTCAGCAAATTTCATTAATTAAATATTGATAACCAACTTCTCATTTGGCATTGTCACAACAAGTCCAAGTTAATTTATGGTTTAAAAACATTTCTAGCATTTTGATCAATGTCACCCCAGTCAAGGTCACTGTGCAGTTAGAGAAGCTTCAACCTGTCCGTCAAAGCCATTTTGTGTCCATGGCGACAGTGTGAACAGAGTGGATTGAGTAAATAAGGAATTATACCCTGTATGTAGCTATTAAGTAAGTAGCACACAGAGTTAGAATATAAGGTATAGCTGAAATGCAATGACACGTTCATCTCCTTCAGCCACTCCTTATAGACCCTGTGATAGCGTGGCCGTCCACAGAGAGAGAGAAAGTGAGATGGCAGAATGGTTCTGTATGATGCATCAATTGCCATTGGTGGGTTATGGAACCATGAAAGAATTTCAATTTAGCCTCTTTTATTGCTAGGAAAAAAAGCTCTTTGGTGTGGATTCCAACTCCAAAGGTGAGAAACAACACATACATTTATAAATTGGTGGTGGGATTACACTTTGAGGGTTTGGCTCATAGTGTGTGGTATGGGAGTTAAAAATCAAAAATTGGATTTTCTCTCCTGCCACCGTTGTGAAAGAAAACACATTTTTCACTTTTTCTTTAGTGGATTTTCATAAAAGAGCAAGCAAGCTCCTAGTTTTACAAGACACTCTTGAGTTTGAATGTTTCCTGTCTTAGGATTGGGCAATATTTTTCAGTAGTTTAAAAAACATGCAAATTCAATTCTCTGCCACTTCCCTTTTAGCTTTTGTGAAATAAAGAGAAGTTTATGCACTCAACGAAGCTGAGATATAAAGAGAAGGATATTTCTCTTTGATCTGCTCAAATTAAATGACTGAAGACCGGTGCTGAACCAAATTTACTTGACGGTTAAGAGGAGTGACACTGGCATTTCAGGTACTGAACATGCTTAGTGTTATAATTCCTCAGAAGTAAATTATCAGCCTTCTGTCACACTGAAATACTCACAGTTATTTTTCACATTAGCATATGTATATAAAGATTGATTGATTGTTTATTGCCATCCCCCATTGGGGAAATTTGTCTTGCATCCCACAAAAACCAAGCAGCGCAACATAGATGAATACAAATATAATAATACAGAACTGCATAGCAGTGCAAGCAGTAAACAGAGGGGGAGGGTACTCTTCATTCACAGTGTTACCTTTGACATGGCAAGGTGTCTAAAATAAGTGAACTTTATTGATCCATTGCAAATTCTTTCAGGAAAATGGGATTTACAGCAGCTTACTCAAGCTACTAAAAAACATTTTCCCAGCATGCTTCACTCTTTCTTTGGTGGGCAATCAGTTTCTGTGTATATTCAAAAAGGTCAGCCTGGGATATCTGCAATTTATTTAAAAAAAAAAAAAAAAAACTGTGTTGGTTTCCCCTTTCCTCCATTTCATCTTGAGGTATTTTTTTTTGCCTTTTTTCGTTTTTGCTTTTAAATGTCAGGAAGATTGAGAGGTAGGGTCTGGCAGCCCTGGGTGAATTAATGATAGGCGTCACGTGTGTGTGCCTTTCTGCCACACAGCCTTCGCTGTCCCTGAATTGTGTCTTCTTTGTGTCAGGGTAGCCCCTGTTGAAGCTCTGCGTGGTCGCCCCTAACCCCGCTGGAATTTAATTACCGCTGCGCTTTTCTACTTAAATGGCAGTGACGAGGGGGGACAGAGAGAGGAGACAGCAGCGAGAGCTTCATTTGAAGCTTTTTTTTTCCCTCCCCTCCCTCCTCTTCTTCCCTGCGAGGCACAGATGGTATTTTTTTTTATCAATGTCAGCGTCGGCTTCTTTCTGCTCTGATGAATAGATTCTAAAGAGGCCCTGACATTATTTCAGATAACAGAGGGAGCAAGGGAAGGGGGTCAAGGATGGAGAGAAAATGTCAGCAGTGTGGAAATAAAATAAGATTGTACATGTCAGGAAGAGAGTCTCCAGAGAGAGGTATATATGGTTGGTTTTTTAAAATTTTTTTGTCGGTTTTGTTGGCAGGTTTTTTTTTTAAATAACATAACTGTACACTAAGAGAACTCTGTCAGGGGACAAATTAGCACGAATATGCAGACGGTAATGAATTGGGGGATTAAACCTTTTATGTATCGAAGCATTCCTACTTTGGTGAAACTGGATGCTGGGAATCGACAGCTTGGGCACAGTTGTAGCCCCAGAACCCGAATCTGAGACAGGAAATCACATAGGGATTTGTTGTACCGGTCGCGCTGCGAGCGTTAGCACTTTCCGTGGACCCTGAGCCAGGACACGCCCTCATACGTGACTCTGGGACTCTGGTAGAGGTGGGGCGCTGGTCCCCTGTGCCCTGGAGTGGGGCGGCCCGAGGGAATGGGCATCTGGAGTTTTTGCTGGGACGGCAGCACCTTTTGGGGTGCATCTTTCCCCCAGTTAAATCTTTTAAATCCTCCCAGCTGGATTGACTCTTCCCCCTTTCCTCAAATGAAAACCATATCTGCTGACTGCCCCCTTCTCTCTTTGGCAGTGAAAATTTTTTCATCATTGTTGTTGTTGTTGTTATTGTTTTTTATTTGGAGGGCGTGGGGGGGGGGGGTGGGTGTTAGGCAGAGAAGCTGGCACAGCAGCTGTCACAGGGAGGGAAGCCTGCACTGTCGGGGCATCGCAGGCGACGGGGTTGGCTGAGCACGTTAGCCAATTAGATCACATCGAGTCTGCGGCAGGGCGGTGGGCGCTCGCTCTCGATCGGGGCTGACATGTGGAGGCTGTGCCCCTGGCAGGTGCCCCCTCTGCCAGGCCTGGATGGTGCCTCTCGTCAGCCTCAGTTATGCTGGGGGACCCTGGGCGCTGCCAGGCCTGGTTACCCCTGGTGGGCTTGGAGGTGGGCCAACAGCAGGGAGCTGGGCATGGTCACACAGGCCTTCAGCAGAGCTACAGACCCTACAGACCATGCTCCTCCACGCCTCATTGGCTGAGGGAACGAGAGGGAAGAGGCTGTCCCTACTGACAGCTGGTTTGTTCTAAACCCCCCTGCTGCTCTCCATCCCCCTCCTTCTTCCCTTTTTTTTTTTAAAACTTGACGCAACGAAATCTCAAGGGTTCCTCACACGTTCGCTGACACTCAGTGTGAATGACAGAGGATTAGTGCTCTCTGCGTTACATATGCGTTTCTCTAGCTCACCACGCATCGCGCGGCGGGTGGGTGGTGGAGGGGGGAGAGACAAGGCAGATTAACCTCATTTATTATAATGTGTCTGTGCCTGGGTGCTGGGCTTTTTTCATACACTGGGTCTGTAAGTTAAAATTCCCTCTGACCCTGGGATGACTGCAGGCTATAGAGATCATGACATAATTGCAAAGTGGATGTGGCTGGATATGGCAAAAAAGGAGTTCCTTTTTAACTTGAAAGGCAAGACAATGCCCTGAGGTTTGGAGTTACACTTTGTTTTTAATATCTCTGTATTTCAGTGTGTGTGTGTGTGTGTGCCTGTGCATGTGTGTATGTTTCCAGAGATTTCTATTACTCTGTAGGCAATTCCTGTCAGCATTAAACACTGAAATACTGTCCTTGGAGCCTTTTGTTAAGTGTGAACTTCACTTGGCATTGCAGCTCCTCGCCACTAGACAATGTAAATAGCATTGAGCATTGTTATCAGGGGTTAGATGGAACGTCTGTGATGTCTTCTTGTTTGTCAGCAGTTACTTTGCAGGTCTGTGCTCTAAAACACAAAGAATGACACTAAGTGGGTATGTGAGAAATGAAGGTTATGACTGAGGGTGATGTGTTGAGTCCATCAAGGAGTGCACGTTTAATCTATTCTTTAATAACTCACTGACAGGTGAGTTACCTTAATGAAACTGATGTCATGATTGGCTGACATTGTCATTTGACCTATGATGTCATAATGCGGACCTACAAGCCAAAAAAAGAGAGAGAGAGAGAGAAAGAGAGAGAGAAGGTTGTCATTTTATTACAACTTCATGTGAGAGGTTCTACCATCAAACAAGAGAGCCGAGCACTAAAACTAACCTTTTGTGGAAGCATGTCATCTCTTGCAGTGCTTGCGGGTTATCATCTTTTTGCAGGACGCCCCCTTGTAAAAAAGTCAAATGGGTGGCACTGAGAAGTGTCCGCTCTGTCGTGTGATTCATGCGATTGCCAAATGCAGTCCCGGCGGCTGACATGGCGGCCATTACTCCTCTGCAGTCGAGCAGCAGGCAATTATGATTCTCCATTGATTATAGCCCTATATTGATTCTGTAATGCGGAGGACACCTGTATGTCATCAGTTACCACGGAGACTTCTCTAATTACAGGTTAGTGCCGCGGGTTTCTCCACGGCTCTAAAAAGCCTCATTGGTTTTATTGCTTCCCGGTTCCCTGCTCCGCTCCTTAAAAGCTCCCTCATGGAGGAGTCTCTTATACTGTAAGGCATAAAACCTGTCAGAACTGAGACTTTTCAGGCCTATGGAGATGGCTTGACATTGATGCTTGAAATCATGCCTTTTCTCCCACCCCCACCCCCCATCCACCCCACCCACCCCACCCGACACTTTCTTTTTGTGCATCTAAAAAAACAACTAAACAAAAGCATGAGAGAATATTTTTTTCTTTTTTTCCTCTCTCTCTTTCTCTTTCTCTCTCTCTGTCTCTCTCTCTCTTTCTCTTTATTTTTCTCTGTCTGTGTCTGAGAATGAGAATGCGAATGTTCAAGGTCAGTTTTCAAAGAGAGGAGCGTGTTCTTGGAGGAATACCTGGGGAGGAATGTGGAGCGACTCCACAGAGATGAGAATTTCGGGGGAGGGGGGGCCCTGGATACAGTGCCCTCCCTGTACAAACCCCACAGAGGGACAGACATGAAGGCCAGGGGGGTTGGGGGTATGTATGTGCAAGCCACCCATTGAGCAAGTACGCCGCAAGTTAAACAGTGACACATGAATAGATCTCAAGCTGTAATGGAACTCTTGAACCACACACAGTCAAAACGCATTTAAACACCAATGCCGTTTCTCCATTTTGGGAACTGTGACTGGCCTGTACTTTGTCATGACACTAACTAAAATTCATAGTTGTTATTGCAGTGTTCACAAATATGTTTCAAATCAAATCAAATCAAGGCTATTTGTGTGGCACATTTCACCAAACATTTGTTACAATATGCTTTTACAGCCTTCTCTGGCCCCTCAGAATGGAAACACAGAGTGACAGTATTTTAACTTGTTTTACAGTGAGCAAGAACATGTTTATGTAGTTCGCATAGACTGTCACATGGGGTCATGTCCATTTCAATCCAGATGGAAAGGATTCCATTGCATACTATGGCTCTGTGCTAATGGTGCATTGTGTTTGTCTCCACTATCCAATACAATTGAAATGAAAAAAAACATTAATGATAATGTAACACAATAAAAATATAGATGGAAAGCCAAACATGTGGTTCAGTTCAAGCAAATGCAAAAATGTATTGATGTAAATATTGGATCAGCACATAATCTTTTAGAAATGAAGAGAAACAATACAATGCAAAGCATGTATTTCTGTTGAGTAACTCCTTGACAGATCCAGAAAAGTGAACCATCGAAACACATTACCTAACGTTTTTTTATGTAAAAATATCTGTGAGCGTTTCCAAGCGGTGCTTTTCCTCCCCGAGTGCCTCTCATGCAGTATGTTGTTGTTATATCTCCAGTCTGGATCAGATACCATAATAGTAACAAATTTCAAAGTCCCAAGTGCCATTTCAGTTTAGGCGTTATTGGTGGTGCTATGGAAATGAACCGAAACAGAAATTCAGCCATGAACCCTGGTCTGTGAAATCCAATCAGATTCCAGTCGCACTGAGCCACTGGGCCTCTAGTGCTCTTTGCTGCAACAAACGCCCCGTCGAAACCACTCGGCTTTTGTAATTACCGCTTCGCAGGTAGGGGTGTTCATATTTCATCTTGTATATTCCAGATAACATCTAATAATCCAAAAGCGTTTGAAATTGGTATCTTTGCTCATGCATTATGAATGAGTCACTGATTGCTTTTTTGCATAGATTAGCAATCATTTCCCAGAAAGCTTTCATATAAAAATGTGCCAGAAGGGTTTTTCTGAAGACTTCAGGTGCCACATTTCTCCACATTTAAGTGTGTGTGTGTGTGTGTGTGATGGAGGTGGTGATTTTCTAATACCTCCCTGATTTATTTTGCCATGCATACCGCTGTGGAGGCCATTGGTGTGATTTGCATTCCCCCCTCTTTTCGTTTGATTGCTTACTTGTTGCCTCCTTGAGCTTGCACGGTGGTGTTGTTTCTCTCAGTAGATGACTACTACAGAACAGCGCACACGAGTCAACATGAGAAATGTGAAAGGAAGGGGGTCAGGAGGAAGCCCTCTCATGCTCTTCATCTGTGTCACTCTTCCATAAATAACACGAAACATGAGAGAATTTTAGTGCCGTCCACAGGTAAGAGTCCGCCTGAGAATACCTTGGCCTCTGCTGCTCAGGCTGGCTGGTAGGACTGAGAGCATGGCGTAGGGTTGAGGCAAAGGGGGTCGACGCTGGCCCCTCGGTGGCACTCGCCCCCCATGGCTGGCCCTTCAGGGAGCCCTGCTGGAGCTGGTGCCCCCTGCCTGACAGGCCGTCACCGCGGCGACGGTGGCAGGGCTTCCGCGGGAGATGGTGTCTGATTGGCGCGGTGCGTGAATAGCCCTGTCACACTCGATAAGCCAGTGGGACGACCTGCTATGGGGACATATGGCATGTTTGACAGCGAGAGAGGGTGAGAATGGCGCTGAATGATAAAATGGTGTTTTCCCCCTCCGGCAATGTCATGCGTTCAGGAAGTGTGTGGGCTGTCGCTCAGTCAAGCGATGCCTTTCGGCCTCTCGGTGACACCTCCTTCAAGGACCTGGATTTCGCTGCCGCCTCGACGATTCTGACACTTAAACTCCAACACCGCCTGAGACCAGCTCTGAATCCCAAATGCCCTTTTCTTACTTTTTTTTTTTTTTGATTTAATCGGTACGGGAGCTTAATTGAATATCAGTTAAGTTTTAGCACAGCAAGATTAGTGATTCGATCCCACTTCTCATCTAAGAGTGACCTTCTTATGAGCTAGTCTGAAGCACGGCTCCATGATTTAACAGCGCATCTGATAACGGAGTGGGCTGTAACTGCCGTTTAGGTCACCAAGGTCATGACCTCAGTTTACTCTGTTTTTTTGACTGCAGAGCTATGAAGCTATTTCTTAAAGTGACTGTAATGTATTTTACACACCTCCAAAAACAGCAGCATATCATCTGTTAAATGTGCTTTTCGCAGACAATGGCTGTATTAGAGATACTAGAGCTACTGTTGGAAACTGAATATGACAGACTTTGAGGCGAAATAGGTGTACACTTGAAGGAAAGAATGATTTTCAGGTAATTTTTTTCCCTCATAATTATGGGGAACTCTTTAGATAGTATGTTGTTAATGATCCAATAACAAACTATTTTCATTGCCTTCATCTGAGGTTACTGACATGGAAATATTTTCACCTGTTGATTCCAAGCTCACGGGGTGCTGGAGTCTATCCCAGCATGTCCGAGGCAGGTTGCTAATCCATCGCTGGGCCAGACAGGCTAACACTTGCATGCATACACCAAGTTGGCAAGTCCAATCCGCCCATGTCTTCAAACTGTGGGAGGAGACGGAAGTGCTCAGTAAAAGCCCATGTGAGAACATGCAAACTGGACACAGGCAGAGCCTCGGCCTGGCCATAGTCTTTTCTGGCTTTGCAGCCACACTGCTAACCACTGAGCCGCCCCCCTGTTATTTCATAAGCGCATAATAACAGGCCGGTGGCTTGAGAATTGGGCAGGTATTGTTGTTAGGTATTGTTGTCAGAGGAGGGTGTATTGTTGGAGGTGGGCTGTGTTGGAAGGGTTACTTGTTAGACATGGGTGGAAAAAAAACCCCTGGTCCTTCTCTGTACACAGTTCCACACAGTGAAATACCCTGCCACAATATTCAGTGTCACCCTGCCTGATAAGCATAATTGCAACAACTGCTATCTTACATTAGTCTGCTAATGTGGTTTCTTTGAATGCAATTGAGAGAAAATGAGCTGATTAGCTTAATATCAAGTTCAACCTTGTTCATTCTTCCATGTGACACGTTATATTATAGTTTGCAAAGTAGAGCTGGGCTGGTCGCTACCTGGCAGGTTGTCAGAAAAACTGAGTGTCACCGTGGTAACTCCTCGTGAAAATGAACAGAAAACGGTCTCTTGATTGCACTGGGTGAACATTTGCAAGCAGAGGCAATCAGCATGTTTTAACCTAACTGGTTTCTTCAGTGCTCCCTAAGGGAGACCAGCTTGCTTGAAATGTATTCCTCGCATCTCAGTGTGGGTATTACCATACTGTGTCTTGTCAATTGCATTTAATGGCGTCTTCTCTTAAACCCCTGTGCCTCCTAGAATTATATTAAATGCACATGACGAAGTGTGCCCATACCTATACCATGGTATAGGTAAACCACACCTACCTCTTAGAATTGTGTGAGAAAATATTCACCTGAGGTGATCAACAGACTGTTCTGTGTAATTTTACTGGAGACAGTGGAAAATGCCACTGAACCCAAAGGCCAGTGCTGTAGCTAGATATGCCATATTGGAGCCCATATGTAACATAATTAGCATAATTGATTTTTTTAGTATATTATGATTTGAATTGTTCTGAGATATGTATCTTTGCTAGCCAGTTATCCATCTTATGAAATATGTTAACTAGCTATAGCTAATTACTAATCAATCAAACTTTGTTGCAGCTTAACAGTTAATGAATGACTTTAATCATAAGGGTGCTGGTCTATTGTGTTCTAAGGAGTAATAGGTGATTTTAAATATGGTAAAGATTGGTAGTCATTTTGATATAGTAACTTAATTATGACACAGGTTCTTTGGCAATTACAGTTCCATGTGTGTATGCTGGAAAGCACAGCGACACACCAATTAGCCATTTAAGATGTACGTGAAACCATTCTGTCTTTTTTCCCTCTCAATCTGAAACCGTGCCATTATATGAACACCCCCATTCACTTCCCCCCATCCCCCCCAACCTCCCCACGCACACACGCGCCCCCAGCCAGACATAACGGTGACCGCTTCGTAAATTTCCCCTCTGGTTGAAGCCCAGACTCAACGGTAATTACGTGGTTCACAAATCAGACCGGATAAAAGTTTATGTCAAGAGATTAATATGCGTGTGGGGGCACTTGTATCCCTTAACCCTCCCCCATGTCCCTGCCCCCCAGGGCCACCCCCCCCACCCTGCCGAAACGTTGTGTGTCCTCAATGGACTGCAGAGTTGCAAAGGCAGAACATTGTCCATGGAGGGCTCTGATATTTATTCAGTTTAATGGAATCTCTCCACCCACCACGGCTTTTATTCTTGGCATGGGAGGGGGGGGCATTTTGACTCCCCCACAATGCCCCCTGCTCCCATATCACGAAAGGCTTGTGACAGACGGCCCTGGGCTTCAGAGCTCCGACAGGCCTTGGCGGTCCCCGGGGCCCTGGTCAGAGCGGCAGGGGCCCCCCCCCCGGGGACGGCCAAATGCCTCAGAGGCTCAGGGCGCGATACGGCTGTTTTTCAGTGACAGGCAGTCTGAGGCGCTTCATCTGAACGTCTGCAGTCAGGGCCTGTGAGATATCAGCGCTGTGTCACTGCGCCTCGATCCTCCCCCAAACCCGCCCCCATCCACTCATACTCTAATAAAGGTTCACAGCGTTTGTTTTATTTTGCTGTTCATTAAAGTCTTTCATTTCTTCGCTTATTATTGCCGAGAAGAAGTGCAATCCTCTCTCATAACACATTGCTCACAAGTGACGTTGCTGGGAAATTGAAAGGTGATGACGGTTGGATTCCACTCTTGAGCCCGCTGCACATTGTCTGACAGTGTCACAGTAGCCTAATGATGCTAACATCCCCCTCCCTCATAGGTTTTAGTACATATTGTCCATGTTTTTGACACGGTTGATAAGTCAGCAGACTGTTTTCTTGAATCTCCACACATTCTTAACAGGTCCCCGGTGACAGATGCAGGCTGCACTGGGCTGAGAGCTGATGGAGGTGTGGGCTCCCTCCAGTCTCTGTCCCTTACTCTCCTCTTTTTTTTTCGCGTGTGCGCGCGGGTCGATAACGTCTTGAGTGACAGGCCTCCTCCCTCGCAAGCTATTTAATGAATTCCAAAGCAGACCAATGGCTTTGTAGCTAATGATGAGCTTATTGACATGAGACATCCTGCCACTCAGGAGTCAGGAGACAAAGGCTGGAGGAGATCTTTCCCTGGCTGTCAAATGGGAATGGGAGTTTTCTCATGGATAAGAGAGGCGATACTTTGAGACCTGCAAATAGCTGATTTACCAACATGTGTGACATACAGAATCAAACTGCACTGGCCAAACTGGTGAGCTCCAGTAGGACATGGCAGTGAGTTTTCCATCTTGGCTCAACATACCTTGAGCCAACGTGGTTGCTTAAATATCCTTATTTTCCCTCTCTCGCCAACTATGGAACTTAATTGGCTGGATTTGATCAAGCACACTTAGGCTGGGATTCAGTCGAGATTTGTCTATAACTTTTACTTACAATTCAACAACAGAGGTCGGTTTGGGGTGTTGATTCTCATGCTTGCTGAACTCATGAAGATAAAAAGAAGATAAACACTTGCATTTAATTGTGAGCCAAAGTTAAGAACAACTGATTGTCCTGGCTGTAGCATATGCAAGGAATTAGCAGTTAAACCAAAACTGACATTACAGTATTTTTTATGATGAACATATCCTTTGTAATGTGTTCTTTCCCTCTTATATTTTGCATAACAGAAAGGCATATGAAATTGCTAATGACAGTTGTAATGGTGATAGTCATTTGTCCTCTTGACCTACCCCTACTGGATGCATATTTGTGACTCCAGATAAGGGTGTCTGCTAATTGCTGAGATGTAAGCGTAATTTTTATATAAAGTTTAGTTTTTTGTTCAGTAGGTACCTACTTTCTCTTGCCTTTAACTGTCATTAGTCACTCAGGATCTGGGGCTCATAGCGCTCTGTTTTTTTTTTTTTCTTCAGTTTTTGTTGTTATTGTTGCTCGTTTGAATCAGAAGCACAGTAACCTTGTTTGGAGGTGCATTAGCGATGCCTCACTCCAGGACCTGAGCCCAGGGCCTTCTGTCCACCGAGTCCCCCCACCAGCCCCCCACCCCCGTGGCCGCCCCTCCGCCCCGCTCTCCTGTCCTGACAGGTTTGCTCTTGTGGAAGGTGACAGGAAGTGATGCGGCAGAGGAGGGAGAGTCTGGCCCGTTCCGTCTGCCTCAGCCTCGGGCTGTCGAGTAGGGGTGACAGAGGCTCAGGCGTCCTATCCTTAGCGCGGTTATCTGCGCCTGTCTGATTCCAGCTGATAAGGGGAGACGCTGGATCTGATTTTCAACCCCCACCCCCCAACCCCCTGTGTCCTCCCTTCCCCCGTCTGAACACCAGTCACACTGTAAATAGCCCATATCGGCAAAACAGTTAATGAGCTATCGATGCATTTCGGTTGTTCTTGAGTGTTTCCCACCTTCCATCTCCTCATCAAGGTGAAAACTTCATTCAGGAGCTGTGTTCAAGGTTTTTTTTTTTTTTTTTATGAAAAAGCTAATTACAGACTAACAATTCTGCCACAGTAGTGATCTGTGTAGTGAAAAATGCATGTTAAAATGGGGGATTTTATCATTATCATCGCATTATGTGCTGGCATTCAGCTGTGATCGGCACATCCTTATCTTTCTGAACTTTTTCTTGGAGGATGATAAATTTTGGTATACAGTAATAAGAGATATATTCATCTCATGGAAATCTGTAAGAACTGTCAGCAATTATATGCATTGGCATTTTCCAGACAGAGGCTAAAGATGGCTAGAGTAGTTTTAGTTGTTTTAGTTAGCAAGCTAAGTCGAAAATACCACCATGATTTAAACTTTCCTATGCGGATCATATTTATCTTGAAAAACACTGCAATGCAGTTCTACTTTGATATTACAGCGTGAAATTAATTTCATATACATGTAAAATATGTATAACATGAAATGCTCAAGCCATTTGTTTTTGAGCGTTACCCTTCAACCCTGTTCTTCTGGGTTGTTCTGGGTAACTGTGTTTAGGACTGTGTTGTACTTTTACTCTATTTTTGTTTCATGAATCTTAACTTTACCGTGACAGTCCTAGAGTCATCACACTGCCATTGAGTTTGTTCTAAAACGAAAGTAAGGGCTTTTCAATTCTGACCCAAAATAAGCACAACACGATAGAGAAAGCCATGGTCAATATGGGTAAATGGCCCATACAGATATCTCTGAAACAACCACAAATAACCATGTCTAACCAGCTTTTCAAACGGGTGCTTTTTGATGTTGTGGCTTGAAGACCAACTTAATGTAACTCGTCTTTTTCTTCCATAAAGTAGAAGTGTTCAATTTTAAATATGTTGTCACGAACGAACACATTATTTTTTTGTTTACTCTTATGATTGATTCAATTTTTTTTTTTACAGCATTGCTGAGTGTAATATTTATGAACAATAGTATTGAGAATAACAGATTACATTCCCAGCTGGCTAATTGTGTGTGTTGTACTGGAACAATACTGCCTGCTAGTGCAACACTATTGGTGCACTGAATTGTTCTGATGTCAGTGGGTATTACTACATTGCTGTGAGCTCATATTTTCAGACGACTGGCAGTAAAATTCCCAAATGTGCAATGAGACACAGCGGGGTTGGTGCTGCCCATGAAAGTCGACACATGATGAACCTGCATTCCCAATAAAACCACATTACCTCCATATTTCCGAAAAGTCAAACAATTTGTACTTTATCACTTGTTTGCGAGTAACAGAACTAAAATAGAAGCGGTGACATAGCTGGTGACATCATCTGGTGCCAGCCGTTCTATTGTGCTGGAAGGTGATGAAACATGGGAAAGAAGAGAACCATAAAAATAATGCTGCAGTCCCTAGCAGCTAATTGTGATAGTTCCCTGAAAGGCCACTAAAAGACCTGTTTTGGTGCTTTTCAGGTCATATGTATCACACTGTGTAGTGGGAAAGTGGTGTTGCACATTGATCCAAGTCCATAAATTGACATCTCAGTGAAAGCAGGAGTGTTTTGGTAGGAAAATTCATTTTTATTTTCTTGTAAAACATTTCTCACATGCTGTGATATATGGTGCTGCATATTTAACAGATGTGACATAGATGAGACTTAGCTGTCCTGTTTGTAAAGTTACTATGCCAATGATCTCTGCTTCCATTTTTGGATAATTTTATGCAGGAGAAACAAGAAGTTAAAATTAGCAGGAAGAGGATTTAAGATTGGCATTGATGACATAACTGTGACGAAGTAATTTAACCAATAAATTGAAAACCGACTTCTCTGTCGTGGCAATCTGGGGAGTTGAAGGATTGTATAGCCAGTCACATGGAGGGGATTATTGCAAAACCAGACATAGAGAGGCTGTTTTTGGTGGAAATGTATGCAGGAGAACAGGAGTTAATGCCCCTGGTAACTGTATCAAAACACGCTACCATCTTTAAAGACCACAGTGAGTCAGGACCTTGGTCTGTCTCCTGATCTAAAGGACTGCGGACCTGCTCCTGTCACCCTCAGGCACTTAACCCAATTGCTTGGTGATGTCATCCCACGTCTTGATGTAGGAGCCCTGAGGGCTTAGAGGTGAACCTTGAGATCGACCTGCTGGTTTGGGGCTGATGGGAAGCACGGTGACACAGTGATGATGTCACTAAGGATGCTTCCTGGCTCCCTCATGACTGGCTGTGATACACCATGCTCTTACAGTAACATGAAACATAAATCGCATTGGGTCAGATTCACTCAAACATACTTAGTCCCTCTCAATGCAATTTCAAGCAATTTACTCAGAACCGACATTACGTTACAACATAATTTTCTTTAAGTATGGTATATTTTTTTAAGACAAGCAAACATGTTCTTTAGAATTTGAGCTTCTCACTTTAAAATAGAACAGATTATTCCCCTGAAGAGACTTAAGTCCATTTTGATTGAATAGCATATGCCCTTAAAGAGTCTAAAGGCTGTTTTGATTGAATTGCAAATGCCATAAAATAAAGTAAATGCATTTTATTGATTCCAGACCATTTAATCACTTGTGTTATCTGTGTACTTCAGTTTGTATTTATATTAATTAGTTTCACATGGATTTCAATCAAAATATGACTTGGGCTAAATGTTGGGCTGACTTGTGCTGACCCGTGGCTGCTCCAATGAATACAGAAAAAGCATGGAGTCTGTTTTGATAGATGGCTAAATTGAATCCACTTTTGGACAAAGAGCCATACACATGAAAGAGGTCAAGGCTACTGAGCAAGGTGTGTGTATGTGTGTGTGTGTGTGTGTGTGTGTGTGTGTATATATATATGTTAATAGGTTGAATTCATTATAACACACAATCTTTGGTAGTTTAACAGTAGTTATTCTGGCAGTGATACATTTTGCTCCCTATTCCTAAATTGTGAAACTCATATCTCAGTTGAAATGTTATTTATGTGTCTTTTGGGGATAATAGCATCAACCCCGAGTGTTTGTTCCATACGGGTTGCAGTGGGAGCGAGGCGGACACGTGTGCTTTTGATCCGTCCTGGAAGCCCTCCTCTTCATGGCTCTCATTGTGTCCTGGGCAGATGAGATTGAGCACTCCATGGAGGTCGTTGACACCTTGGGTTTGTGGTGGGAATATCAAAGGCAAAGGGAACAGGGTGTACCCCCCCGCCTGCCCCCACCCCACACCACCCCACCACCCATCGTCTTCACTCAAACAAGGACGGATCGATTCCCGGATCAACATGCACATCAAAAAAAACTGGATCGGGCCCTTTCTCTGGGCTCACACTTCCGAGCTGAAAGAAATAAATGGGAATTGAAAAGCGTACCTTGAAGGATTCTATTGAATCCACGAAGGACTCATCATTGTGAATATCTGAGGATTTACAATGGGTATAATTGCCTGTCTGTGCTGGTTTTGATACAAATTTCACATTCAGTGTACCCAGCTCCTAGTGATAGGTGTGTATGGGTGGGTGATACGTAATGTGTGGTGGACATGTGTGTGTATATGTATGTGTGTGTGTGTGTGTGTGTGTGTGTGTGTGTGTGTGAGCGGTCATTCTGTGTGTACATGCATATATTATGTGATTCATAGTATGTGTGTATGTTTGAGTGATCGGGTTCATGGTGTGTGTGTGTGTTCTGTGTGTGTATGATACGGTTATCATGTCTGCTCGTGTGGTCGGGTTCATGGAGTGTGTGTGTCTGTGTGAGTGTGTGTGTGTGTGTGTGTATGATACGGTTATCATGTCTGCTCGTGTGGTCGGGTTCATGGAGTGTGTGTGTGTGTGTGTGTGTGTATGATGCGGTCATCATGTCTGTTTGTGTTGTTCGGGGTCATGGAGTGTGTGTATATACATATGCATATGTGATTCACGGTATGTGTTTGTGTGTATATGTTTGAGAAATGGGGTTCATATGTGAGATGTGTGTGTGAGATTGGGTTGCATATTGTATATATGTATATATGCATATATACAATATATATGTATATGATAGAGCTCATAGCATGTGTTTGTGTGATGGACATGATCCATGCCTGCCTTTGTGGCTGAAGACGTTGGGTGGTGTACATCGGGATTCTGCGCCAGCCCGTCACCCCCCCACACACACACACACAGACGCACATATACACCCCCAATCCACCATCCTCACCTTGCTCTCCCTTCCCCTCCCCTGTAATTAAGAAAAACATTTTGTGCGAGGTTACAGGGGGAACCTGGCGTGCCATTGTGCTGGTCTGCCTGATTAATAAAAGGCAGCTAATTTCAGTCTAGTAAGGCAGCGCTCCAGAATGGTTCCTAATTACACATTAGGAGTGTGAAAGGCCCCCGCCAAAGGCTCGTCCTGCTGAGCATGCCCACCGGCGCATTGCTGCCGTTCCCAGGAGCAGCTAATTCCAGCCGGCCCACGGCACAATCAGCAGCAGATGTCAGGAATCGAAGATGATGAATTATGAATGTTATGGTTGTGATATGGATTCCTGCGTCATGGGGGGTTGGGGATTTGTTGCGGGGGGGAGGATGGGGGGACGGTGGTGGGTGAATTTTTTTTTAAAAAAGCGTGCCCCTACTTGTTCTGCACTCCACCAAAACAAGCAGATGGATAAAACAAAATAAAATGAGGTAAAATACAGAATGTGGTTCTTGTTCAGTGCGTGCCCTTTTCTTACCTGGCTCAACCCAAACAAGCAGATGGATAATATGAAATAAAATGAAACATCAGACTGAAAGCTTTCAATGTTGTTACTTTGAATTGGTTTGTGGAAATTGTATGAGGTGTTGTACATGTGTGCATGTTTATGTACATACATGTGTACGTGCACGTGTGTGTGTATGGGTGTGGGTGCATGGGTGTGTGTTTGTGTGTGTAGGAGTGTGTTTGTGTGCGTGTATGTGAGTGTACATGTGTATTTGTGTGTGTGTGTGTGGAGGGGACAGCGGTGACAAAGGTTTGTGAGAGGTCTGAAGCTGAAGAGCTGAAGCAAGGCCCACACTGAGGCAGTGGTCTCCCCCTGCTCGCAGTAATGAAGCTCCTGCGGTGCTCCCTCGGGTGGCCGGTGCCAGGGCTCAGACAGACAGCTGGAGACGATGTCCTGGGGATGGCAATATGAACCCCTCACTGCACAGCATTTACATTGTTATGTGATTACGGTTCGACAACTGGGGGAAGGGGAGCGGGGGGGTGCTGGAAACAGCAACAGCTGTGCAGGAGGCCCGGCAATTAGCACGCAGTGGGGTTTCACCGCCATGGGGATCTAAGTGGTGGTTGGCATGGCGCTCTCCACATGGTCGTCCCACGTCACAAAAACCATCCTACTTCTCTTTAAATCCCGGCACACCCAGTAATGGCTGTGGCTGGGATTCTACACTGGTGAGGCAAAAATGGGCTGAACCTTGTCAGGGAAGAATAGAGGTTTAACTGGTTATGTCATCAGTCCCACTGCTCTCTAGTGGCCTCTACTGGCCAGGTGGATGCCGGAAATTTGTGTGAACTGGTCTTTACATGTTGGCTTTGTGTTCCTCCAATTTCCTAGGCAATATGTAATTGTGATGTTGCAAGAAAAGTCAACTTTGCATCTTCTTCCTCCTGAATCGCTGCGAGATAGTCACTTTACTGATAGAATAGTGTTTTAGTAAAGATGGGAGAAAGTGAGAAAATGCAATCAATGAATTACATAACTTTTTGATCATGTTTCCTTTTTTGCCTCCTTGAAGTTGTTAATCAAGTGGCTTTTACCCTGCATTTAAGATGGTAGCCTCCATACCGTGAGTCTGGACCTCCAGGCAAGTTGATTGGATCACATGCCAAAACAGTCCTGCTTTAAAATCGTTGAAAACAGTTATAACAGTAAGAACAATTCTTGGCCTTTTGAATGGCTCATCCTGTTAAAAGAATTGCTTTTTGAGTGTGGATTGACCATAATTAGCTTTAGTGTCACCCTGGGAGCATGGGAACCATTTGCTGAAGATGTCTGTGTCTCATGGATCAACAGTGAATGCCACAAGTTACTCACAATCTGCCTGTGCTAAACACATTAGGTGACTTCCTCTGCAAGTTCAACTTTGAAAAGAGCTGGTCTCTGACATGTGTGCATGCACTTCTAGAGGGAGTGTGTGCACATCTGTACTCTCCTACATAGATAGCAGATGATTCAGCAAAGATTTCTGACAATGATTGGGCATACCCAGTTGTAGAAAAAGTATTAAAAATGTTTAATCCCATATGTGCGGCTACATCTTAATGAGGGTAGATCTTTATGAATGAGGGTGGATCGTTAGACATCTTTGTGTCTCAGAGAATTTGGCATCCCTTGTTTTGGGATATCGGTCAGTTCTCATTCACAGAAACAAGGAAACTAGCTCCTCTCTTGTACCCATTCAGTGGCAGTCTCCAGGTATCGCTGTGTGCTGCGTCTCCGCGTCTCTCCCTTCCCTTCACACCATCTGAACAATATGGGTGGTGGGAGTAATACAGAGGAGGTCTATCCCACTGTGCTCTGCCATCTGTGAGACGCAGTGATCGGATTGGACACCCTGTCAAAACTGAGGCCCACCGAGGGGTGCAGTTCAGCGGGCCGCCTCTGCGGGTGTCTGGATGTGGATGCAGGAGGTCTCAGCAGGACTACAGTGGGGGTGGGTGGGGGAGTGGCCGATTCTGCCTTCAGCACCATGGTAGCAGCAGTGACCCATCTTACAATTTTTTTTGGTTACCAGGATGTTTCCAGACCGGTAGGGTAGATTTTTTTCCAAATATATGACATCCGTTGAGTTTCCTGGATTTCCTTTCAATGATGTTTGCCATGGAGGCTTCTCAGTAGTTTGTGAAAGAACTTGTGTGAGACCATGAAACTGACCAAGTATAAGACTGAACTTTCTCCCTTCAATGTTATCTCAGAGCCTAATGGATACCTAAACCGATCTCAAAACCATCCCCAGTGCTCGGGGATACGGTTACGCTTTTGTGCTTCTCTTCCTTGGGTGATGCTGAACAGACTTTAGGGTTCAGAGTCAGGAGGCAATCGTTCAGTCTACCACCCCCACCCAACTCCATCCCACACCCCCACTATTGCCCCCCTCCCTGCCCCGAAGCTGAGCCCGAGCGTCTGCCTCCTCTTCCTCCCCATTCATCAAGGGCATGACAGCTAAAATTCATTTGAAGAAGAAGAAAGTGCTGGCTAATCCTCTCTGTGAGACATTGATAGACTGGGCGCTCCGGAGGACTTGCGCAGCAGTAATGAAATTAGGTTAAAACTGCTGGGGGGATTGCAGATAATTGCCCTTGTCTATCACAGGGAATAACATCCCACTCCAATCCACAATAACCATGATTAAAGTTGCACCGGCTTGTTCTTCAACTTTCAGGCTCCTACCTCTTCTCTTGTGCTCCCCTCCTCGTTTTTGATTGTCTGCCAGTCTGCTTGCAGAGGTTATTCCGCCCGACTTCACTCGGACCCCGAGGAGTGATCCCGGTGAAAGGTAGGAGATAGGGTTTCCTTTTTGATGATGTCCTGCCTCATTGGGGGTGTAACCCTGCCGTTTACGAATTTGGTGGAAGATTTAGTTCGATTTTTTTTTTCACCTGTTCTTTGCCTCTCTTTCTCTCTCTGGTTCTCTTTGGACTATTCATGTAATTTCATTCCATTTTCCCCCTACGAGTGCCTTGAAACCGCCGCCTACGTTGTTTTTCACAAAAGCCACGGTCAGCGTTTAAGTGGCCCTCCACAGCAGCTCAGCAATATCGAAAAGAGAAAAATCTATTCATCAACTTATATTCAGTTAATGGCATTTGAACATAGACAAAAATCCTTCATTATCCTAGACTAAATAACTCCTGTGGAAGCCTAATGAAAACTAGCTTTTGGGGGGAAAAGGTTTTATGTAAACCCCTTCAAATGAATACATTCTGCTGAGAGCAAAGTGTATTTATTTGCACAAGTCAGTCCATCACTGGTGGCGTATGTCAGCCATTCTCAGCTAAGAGGAGACTCAATGCCCCTTCACTGGTAACAAAAAAGAAGAACTTTTCCACAGTCTGTTGCATTTCCCTTATGTACACACCAAACAGAGCTGCTAGCACCTGCTCAAACTTTCACGTAATAATAATAAAAGTTAAATACCATCTGTAGGCCGCCACTTTGCCAGAATATATGGCTGAGAACAGAGTTGCCTCGTGTCCCCCTGGTAACATAATGAAAGCAAAAGTGTACCTCTACATCACAGGGAGGGGCGGAAAAAAGTGTTCGTTTATAAAAAAAAAAGGAAGTGTAGCAAAGACTGATGGGAGAAGCGACGAGGTGGGGGCCGGACTCGGCGGTTCATTTTTCTTGATTTCCGGCTCCCTCTGTCAGCATGGCCGCTGCCGCGGGCCCCCGCTGGTCAGGTGATGGCGGTGCCAGCTGGTGCGGCCGCTGACCGCCGGCGATTTATTTCCCACGGCCGGTGATTTATGGCGTGGGGGAGCGAAGGAGAGCCTGGCGTGCTGGCTGAGTTAGTGCACTGTCCGGCCCCGTCATGCTTTACCGCACAGGGGCTGGACTGCCTAATTTACGCTGGCAGACAGTCACATATTTCACCCCCTGTCGCGACGATGAAGATTGGTGGTGTTTGAAAGTGCCTGTGTACACAGTCCATTTTGCTCCAGCACTTTGGGTCTATGCTGCCTGTGGACCCGGCCCCTTGGGCCGGGATATTGGTTTTGATTACGGAAACAAGCATTGAAATTTCTCTCTTTTGCGGATTTAACAGGGACGTAACAGGGTTTGGCCATACCTAGCAGTTGGTCTTCTGCCCTCTGCTGCTACCAGGGGTAGTTTGGGAGTTTTGGGGGTGGGGGTGAAAGGGGGGGAGGTGGGCCATTGGAGATCGCGGTACCCTGAGCTCAGAGCAGCAGTGCCGTAATGCTCGGATGGCCTCTCTTCCTCCCAGGAGGAAGGCTTGATGGATGCATGTTTGATTCATGAGGCTTCCAGTTGTTTCTCCAGTGTCTCAAGGGGGTTTTGTCCCTGCCCTTGACTCTGGTGCGTTTTGGGGGGTTTGGGGGTTGGCAAGACTGACCACCACTTTCACCTGACCAGCTGTGGATAGCTGAGCTTGTGCTGGAGGGGGGAGGAACGGGCACCCCCGCGCTAGAAGGGCAGCGAAGAGGGACAGGCAGAATGCCCACCACAGAGGGGCTGAATGCCAGTGGAGCAGTGGTAATGTGTTGAGGATTATTGGAATGGATGTTGCCAACAGAGACCTCTCACCCCACGCACTGCCCCCCTGCCCAGAGGAGGTGGGGGGTGGGGAGAGTGGGGGGGTCAGGGATGGCGGGGCTTAAGGCCATGAGTTTGGGAGAACAGTATCAAGGGCAGGAAACAGACCCCATAGACAGTGGTGCATTTGGAAAATTTTCCGTCTGAAAAGTGACAGATTTTCAGCTGAGCCAGGACCTCTCCCAGAAGGGGGGAGACGGTGGTGGGGGCATGGGGGGGAAGGGGGCTTGGGGGTGCTGGGGGTGGCAGTTGGGGGTGAGCTGATGCTGTTTAGTTCCACTACACATCTCCAAATTACATCCTGTGGAATATGGCAGGGATTACTCCTTTCTAATCCTGACAAATGCGATGGTTTGAGACGCGACTCCAATGACAGACTGACGCTTTGGACTCTGTTGGTGGGACGACGGCCTTGACCCATGAGGCAGTGTTCAAATATTTTTTTATTCTTTGCAGTGCTTTTAAGATGAATCTTCTCCTGTTTCAATCCTCTTTCATTATACAAAACACATATAAATATACATGTATGTAAATTGAGTAGGCATACTCGTATCCCACTGTTTCCAACCTCTTTTTTTGATGTATGCGAGGATTGAACCACGCAGACACACGAGAGAGAAATGTTATTGAAAGGCAACGTGATTACAAATGTAAGACATAAAAGGAGAAATGAAATGTACTCACAATGAACGCAGCAGTATAAAATGAAGATATAAGACTGCATTAAATTTAGATTTGGATGTATCCGTTTCATGGGGTTTAACTGAATTGTGAAACAAAAAAAGGCCTGAAACAAACAAACAATAGGATTTGCATTAGCAGGGGAAGGTGCCAAATGCAAAAAAAAAGGGGAAAAAAATCACCTCACCATAACCACTTATACACAGACATCAGTATGCTTGAAATAGCCTGCCAAAAAGTACATTCTGAACTTGAGATAGCAATGGCTGGAATATCCCTGTGTAATTCATAATCCTGATTTGTGTTCTATTGACTCATTAAAGAGCCCCACAATCCTCAAAGAAACTTGTCATCTGCCTTTCAGTCTATATCTCATACTTACATTGGAGTTGTTTCATGTCAAAGCTTTTGCTACCAGAATGGCACTGAATTGAGTCCATGAAGGAGACAATGACAATATGCGTTTCGCATATCCTATCGCTGTCACCTCATTCTGTCCATCACTAATCTTTAAAAGCTATTTGCAGTTTTAATATAGATCTCAAATCCTGTTTCTTTTTTCCCCTCTCTTCCTCTGTCTTTCTTTGTTGTCGTCTTTTTTTTGTGGCTTTCGGGAAAGCTCTGCACAGTAGATGGAACAAGCTCTACTTGCTATTCTTCTGTGCCTTCCCGTTGTCTTTGCTAAGCTGATGCCCTGGATTAAATCAAAAATAATTTTTC
Organism: Albula goreensis; assembly: GCA_022829145.1. NCBI lineage: Eukaryota > Metazoa > Chordata > Actinopteri > Albuliformes > Albulidae > Albula > Albula goreensis. The sequence continues at coordinate 38,936,096 of CM040744.1, forward strand.
TGCCTTTGTTGTATTTTTAAACCAATAGAAGCAATCTGTTGAGTCCTCTCTCATCTTTCAGGGATTACGTTAAAATTGAATGATGAAAGAAGAATTTGAGAGAAATTTATGTTTATATGTGTGTTGGGTATGGTTGATTTTTTTTTAAAGTTGCTGGTTTTGTTGTGCATGTTATGTTTTGAAATATGTGTCGTTTTTTTAGACATAATTAAGACAAAGAGAATAGGGCTAAATGACGTTTAGATTTCTGAAATGGAGTACATTGGACCTTTTCCTTTGATTCCTCACTTCTCAGGTTCCATAAACATCTTAGCATCTAATGGGATTTTCCATGGCTGATGTCAGATGGCAGACTAATGCTGATATTAATGAGTTCATTGCTTTGGTCAGAAAATCAATAGCCACTCGAAACAGTCAACCACATCTGAGTGGGCTTGGAACAGTGACCCAGTTCTCCTGTCTCCTCAGAAGAGGCTGTAGAAATCTAATCCACTGAGTTGTTTAGTGCCTGTGATAGACACGACACATCATACCCTCTGCAGTGTAACAGAAAAGTGTATCTGCAGTTTTTTTTATCCAAATAGAAATAAGGTTTATGGATAGGAAAAATGAATATTCACAGAAGTTATGAGCATGTTTTTTTTTTTTTTTCATTTTTCATTTTCATTTTAATAAAAAATACATAAAAGGTTTTAAAAGTCAAACTTCACTTCCAGTTTTTGTGCTGCCAATCGCTTGCCATAATAAGAGGTTAGAGTGAGGGTGGATTTGGGTCTGTGTGTGTGTGTGTGTGTGTGTGTGTGTGCGCGCGGGGGGGGGGTGGGGGTTGTGTGAGTTAGACATTGAGGGCTCACTGCCTTCATAAGGACTCCTCTAACTGTGAGCGTTCAGTCCCATAATCCTTTGCAGAGCGGACAGTGGGAAGGGTGCAGTGGCTGGAGAGGTAGGTGGAGAGGAGGAGAGAAGTAGAGAGAGGAATGGAGATGTGGAGGAAAGAGATATCAGGAAGGGTTCAGTCAGCATGTCCATGACCCTTTCTGCCTCATAAGGACTTCAGTAGCAAATGGGATGTGCTTTTTTCCCTGCCCACTGTGAATGCAGCCTTAGAGCTGGATGTGGCCATCTTCAAGCTGTTTGACTGGAGAGGGATCAGACAGTCAGACAGGGTTTATCAAGAGGAGTTACCCACAAACCTCTGGTCTTTTTTTCATTTAGCTCAAGCTAAGTCACTGATCAAAGCCATAGTGTTATAGAATGCACTCCGGGAGGTTGATGTTCACACATCTGCGGTCAATACGTGGTGAGAAGACCGTTTCTACGTCAGGTAAGGTCCTTTCAAAGTCTGCGTGCCAACGCTGTGGTCTGGAACAGGTTCAGTGAATCATTGTTTGGGCGTGTTGCTCAAAAGACCGCAAAAAATGCAGACGAATTTGAAGAACTGAAGGGGAAGCAAGCGTAAGATACCATAAATATAAGACAGCATAATGAATGGCCAGCCAGCCTGCCTACTCTGATCATTTCCCTACAGTGTAGAACAGCAGTGTCATATCTGGAGGGCCACTGGGCTGAATAGCACTTAAGTGATCCATTAAAGTCATTAATTGGCTTGGGGCTCTATACAACTTCTTTTTAAGGTCTAAATTGGCCACTCATTGAAAGGGAGCTACAAAGACCTGCTCACCTGCTGACACTGCAGCCCACAGAGCTTTAAAGCTCCTGGCATAGAGAGTATCCAGCACTATGTTTTAACCTGGACTTTTAACAGCCTAAATGCTTCTGCCTTGACTGCATGCACCGGCAAGTTGTTACACACACTGACATTCTTGATATCAGTGCAAAATATACGGCGTTATCTGGGCTGGTTCTAGACTCTGGGCTCGTCTCCTTCCGCGGGTGGAAATGAGAACGTACAGCTCTGCTCATCTCATGCCCCTGAGGTAGACATGCCCAGAGGAGTGCCGTGAGCCTGCCCAAGCGGCCGGGCCTCTAATTGCTCCTGTTTCTCCACAGCACCACACTTAAACCTGTTAGTGGCTGTGGTTCGACGTGGGTGATGGTAATTAGGAAGGGGGACGACGGCTGACCCAATGAGAAGAGAGGGAGGGGAGATTGATTAATATGCGATTCTTTGGGGGCGGAGCATCGTTAGCTCCGCCGCTGTTCAGAGAATAATTAAACAGTGCCCATTGTGCTGTAGATGCAATCAGGGCTAGGCGACTGATTGGTAAAGAGAAGGCCAGGGCCCCCCTCAGAGTCTTTTCTGAGGAATTGTCTCTCTGTGCAAAGCCGGCATGTGAATACCACGCTTTCATTCCCTCCCCCAGTAATTGAGTCAATTGTCAATAACTACACAAATGCATTCATTTCAGGAAACTCTTTAGTGTTTGGTTAATCTTTAATCAGCTGCATTCTGTGTCCTGTACATGTAATGGAATGAAATTGGACGAATTAATCCACTAATGCAGAAAATGAGTCGTTTCTGATAAGATCTTTTTTTTTTTTTTTTTTTTTTTTGCGAGCGGAGGCATTGTCTCGGGAGCCACGGTTTTGACAGCCATGCGGTTACTGATTGTAGATATGTGAAAGGAATCTTTACGGTACTCATGTCAGAGGGAAAAATGTATGGGATTCAAGCCCCCCTTTCCCTCCTTGCAAAGTTAATCATAGATGCGCACAGTCAGGAGGACAAAAAAACTTCTCGAGCAAGGCAAGCCGATGTTCCTCCACTTCTCCCTCTTTGTCTGGTTTTGTTAAGCTCTCGAGTGTCCCCGGGTCAATCATTAATTTCACTTTACATCGTTAGCATTCAGCTGTGAGGCCATCGGGATTCGGGACGTCGTGGATGGGATGGGGGGGCGTGCCCAGCATTCCTGGTGGGGTTGGGGTGGGGGAGAGAGGAAGGCAGGGGACTCTTTCAGATTCACAGTCCGGTCCTCATTGCCTGCCTCGTCCCAGCCCCCCTGAACTCTTGGCTGAATGGGAGACTCTCTTGGCCACAGCCTGTTGTCCACATTGGAGTGACGGCATGAAGTTTGTGCAGTCACCTCTGAAAAACAAGGCCCCCTCTCCGCTCCATAGGGGCCACCACCTCCCTCTCCCCCACTGCACCCCACCACTGTTGAGTGTCTCACACCAGCTGTGGGCAGGACAATGGGCCCAGGACGTCCCCCTGACAGGCACACCAACAGCCCCCCACCAAAAAAAAAAAAAAAAAAACCCACCCGACCCCACCCACCACTCCAGTCTCTGTGAAGATCAGACTTGTATGTTCTGTAGAGGAATGGACCCCTCATGCTCCATCTCCAGCAGTGCAAAATGAAGGGGGGAGCTGAGAAAATTGGAGGTTGAGGAGGGGGTTTTTGGGCAGGGAGATGGAGGTGGGAGGGGAACTGGAGAGTGGTGGAAGGGGCGAGTGGTTGGGGGTGGGGTGTGGGTGGGGGGGGTAGCTTTAAGTGTCTCGTTTTGTTTCCTCAAAAGAGTCTGCATTCAGATCCGTACAATGGAGGGCATTTAGGCAGGCCGACAGCTTGGGTCGCCGCGTGTAATCAGGAGAGGTTCGGAGGTTCTCCTCTCTGACCTCCCCTTGTGTGCCCCGCTAAAGCTGGTAGGGTCATTTCTCACCGCTGTCACCCCCGTCTCTTTCCCTGGCGATTGGCTGAGGATCTGAGGCTCCTGCCTTCCCAAAGTGTTATAGGCGCAACATCTTCTAGCCAAGAAATATCTTTGATGTCACTCTCATATCCTGTTTTGGTATTTTAGTGATTTTTTGCAGCTTTACCGTTGAGCTGAAGGGCAAATCCATGCTTATCAGAACTAGTGCTATGCAGTATCATTTAGAAAACTAAAAATATACGCCAATTGTGGGATGAGATATGAATTATTATATCTTAGTTTTTTTTATTTTATTTGCTTAGCTGCTGCCTTATAAAGAGCGATTTATTCATCATTCATTTTTTTTTAAATTCTGTATTGATAATACAGAATATTGTATTAAAAATGTGCAGTTATTTTGTGGTAGATAAGAGAATTAAAAATACAGACAGTTCCAGCTCCTCAGAAGTCAGAAGATGAAGTTTGCTTGGGCACTATTTCATCCCCTTGGAACTCCTTAACAGGTTAAATTGAGTTTCAGGCATTGTGGTTCCAAAAAAAAAGTATCAGTTTCCCACCAATTTTTTACTACAGAATTTCTTTAAAACAAAAAACATGCTTCAAAGGACTCTGTAAAAAAAGTTGTTTATAAAAGAGAGATTCAGAAATGGTGTCTCTTTTGTTTCTACGGTGCAATTAGGTCTTATTCTCCATTGTTCAGTGTTTCTGTATGCAGGGGGCCTCTGACAATTATAGGTTGTTTCCGGTCTATTTTTGTCAGTGGATCCAGTCGCCGTCTCAATGTGCGGCAACCGCAAATATTTCGTAGCCGGTTCAGCGCGTAATAAAACAGAAATGACAACGAAGAGGAGAAAACAGCTGTGACACTGTCGACGATGCTCAGGCGCACGTGGATAATTGATCGCTTCCATTCCATTCCAACCCGATCGTGTTTGCGCAAGTTGGGGAAAAGAGAGGGAGGGAGAGAGAGAAAGAGAGAGAGAGGGGGAAAGATGTTAAATTAGGTGTGCTGGGAATGCTTAATGAGTTATTAAAGCACAAAAACGCTCCAGAATAGTGGTGCATGATTGTGAATCCCAATGATGGCATAATGCAGATTTTTATGGGGTTTTTTTTAGGATGCAGCACATTAGTTTATCCCCTGCCCCCCCCCCAAACTCCCCTCCCCCCAATAAAAGAGACCAGGGGGCCAGCACAGAGCCAGTCCCTGCACGCTGTCCACCTTCATCCATCCCCCGGCCTCCCAGCAAAGCTCGCGCTGATCTCAAGGGGACCCCCCTTTTTATTTCGCTCAGCATTTAGGTCAAACTTTACTCCAGGTTCCCAACCATCTGCTCCCGGGATCTCGGCCAAAGGCTGGGGGCTGCGGTCTGGCCTTTGGAATCTGACAGAACCATCAATAGGAGGCCGAATGATGAGTCGCTTCCACAGGAGGCGCTGTGGGTGTGACTGCTGCTCGCCCCGGCTGGGGATTTTCACTTCCTGATTGCTTTTCGGGTTTGTTTTCTAGGTGTGCGTGTGCACGAGCGTGTGCATGTGTGCGTGTGCACATGTGTGTGAGTGTGTGTGTATGTGAGTGTGTGTGTGTGTGTGTGTGTATGTGTATCCTTGTGTGCATGTTTGTATGTGTGTGTGCCTGCGTATGTGTGTGTCTGTGCCTGTGTATGTGTTTGTGTGTGTGTATGTGCATGTGTGTGTGCCTGTGTGTGTGTATGTATCTCTCTCTGTCTCTCTTTCCTCTGCTTTTTTTTTATCAGCATCCTTCAGAGACCCAAAAATGGATTATAAAGTTTAGATGGTTGATTGCATGAGGCTATAGCATTAAATACATTAATCTGGCTCTTATCGGGCGCAGAAATGATAAATTGAAAAAGCCGTTGCTGGCCTTGCCTTTGTTGTCACTTGATTAGAATCAGGCATTAAATCACAGAGCACAGTGACACAGGAGGCCGGGCATTCTAATGTGCGACTGGGCCGCGCCATTTTACACCACCCTGACAATCCTGTTGGGGAAAGGTGGTACAAAAATCCTTTTTTTGGGGGGGTTGGATGGAAGGGGGGGGTGAATCCAAGCTCTCGAAATGTGAAGTTGCTTAATTTCTATTTTGTTTTTGTTTTCCTTTTGTTGCATCTTGCAACAAAAATTAACTTTATTTAACTCTTATTCACTTTGGAAAACACCTAGTTTTGTGCATTTTGCATGTTCTCTCTCTTTATCTCTCTTTATTATGTTTCTTCTGTCTCTGCCCCCTCTCATTTTCCCTGTTCCTACACATTTTCCCCCTTTCATTCTCTCTCTCGCTTTCCCCCATCTTCCTCCCTCTGTTTTCTCCCACATTTTCTCTCTCTTCCTCCCTCCCTCCCTCCCTCCCTCTTTCAGAGCAGAGAGCAAAGGGAAATTGACTGTCCTTTAAAAAAAAAAAAAAAAAAAAAAAAAAAACGGACTGGCGACCCGTCTGAACTGAGGCAGGCTCGGCCTAGTGGGGGAGGCCTTGCAGTAATGAGTGTTGATGTGCCAGTCCGTTCCGCTCATCTTCACTGCATGCGTCAATACAGGGGAGCCGTGCGCCCGCAGCTAGGGGCTCGGCATTGACTCCATGTTGCACCGGAGCACAATCTGCATAGCCTAGAATAACCTGTCGCATTTCATACAGGATGGCACAGGAGAGCTGCAAAAACGCAGTCTGCGCAGCCAAGAGATCTGCACGTGTGTTCGACAATGAACCACCCAGAGAAGGCAACGCTCTGTTGGATGCTCTAAGCACCCGCCAAATCAAAGATTGGGCACCCTTAAAAGAAGGATTTAGAGAAGATATGCAGACATGAGCCAAATCATTACTTGAACCATTACAACTATTGAGGTACAAATTAAACTTCCTGATGACTGACAGCCTTGAAAGAAAAATCCTAGTTTGCCCAATACTAAGAAAAATATAATGCTCTGCCATATGATTTTGTTTTTTGGTTAGTTATAACATGTTTTGTTGAAAATCCTCTGGGATCTGTCAGAATCTTTCCAGAGTTTTACTAGGATCTAAAGAGTTAAAAGTATCTTAAGATATATTTCATTTCTGTTGGTATGTCCAACCACACCCACCCATTGGTTCTCCAATTTCTCACAGAATTGAAAACATTAACTATTTTGTTACTGTTTTTTCTTAAATAAATAAACCAGTGGAAACACTCAGCATGCAACAGCACTCCATGGCGAGGTGGGAACGCGCAAAGATCATCCGCAATTATTACAAACAGATGAAATGATAATTCATTAAAATTAAGGAGGCACAGTTCCATTTTAATGGAAACTAGGTGTCCAATATCAAAGCTGATGTCTCAATATTAGTGTCATCTAAATGGCATTACACCGGCAAGCAATTTAATTACTAAGGAGACTCATTGCAGGCTAATAGGGTCCAGCCGCTGAATTCAGTCTCAGGCCACATCTAGTGATGGTAATATCACAATCCAATATCCAAATGCCGGAATCTCTATGCTCTGTGTGCACATGGCAGATTTACACATTGATAGTTTTAATGACCTTGTAAATATTTACATTTCCCATATAGTATTCCTATGGAATGCTTGAGCACAGATTTCCAACACCGTGTCACTAATAAGGCAGCAGTTTCAGGTCGGTATCTGCTGAACAGGATTTAATGCCAGCTTCATTTCGACATGCAGCCACTTTGTTTATCTGGATTAACTGCGCATGGAAAAGTCACAGCAAAACTAACAAACCAGCTTGCCAGCCTGGTAAACCCCTGATAGCTCCCTGCCGTGTTAAAGTGTTATTCACTGAAAATGTTATAAATGTATGTGCTTCTCACCTTTAAATCTGCACAAAGGAGCTTTGTTAACTAAGAAATAAAAACAAGCTAATTTTGCATTCTTTCACGGTTTCAGAACTAACACCATGGCAATCAAAATCTCATAAGAACTGCAAAATGCATTTTACCACCTCAGTACCCCAGAGGAACTGAACAGCATATTTGTGTTGCCTTGATAATATTATATAGAAGAGATAAACTGGTTTGGCTGCGCTTCGTCTTACCTAAAATATACTCTTGTCTACATGGTAGAGATTGGATTCAGGATAGGAAACATACTGCAGACCTTATCTTAAGCATGATAATTCAACAGTCTCTTAATTTCACATTCATTTTCAGGCAAATTTCAGCATTGCTATAGAAATGTAAATAGAATGTGCTTTATTTGAGTTGGTGATGGCAGTGACTTTTAGTTATATAGGCTACATACATACTCCTCAGAAACATATGACACCTCCAGTTCCATTACAGCCAGTTGTTTCTGTCCAAGTACAGAAAGCCACCATCTCAGTATACAGAAGCTTAACATGATTACTGACTCTCATGCAAGGGAACTTTTGTCTAGTCTGGCTACTTACATATCCATATTTCAGGAAGCTTGGTAGCGTTCCAAAGCTGGATAGCCAGTTCTGTCATAACATTATAACCATTTGGTTGGCTAACGTGTAGCTAAACTGGTGTAACTGGCACACAGTGATGGGCTGGGGCCAAAAGGCATCGCAGGTACAAGGTAAGATTTAAAATAACACTTTTTTTTTTTTTTGCTAATTTTGTGTGGTGTATATCTAAATCATGCTGATATACACAATACCATGCATTGAATTTACATAATTTACCATTTAACTTACAAATTCAAAATATGCTTGTAGCTTATCCTTTGGTTTGAGGGAACTTCACTCATGTTTAATTCTTTCCTCAACTCTGTCGATTGCTCAATCCTCAATGAGCAATGTGAAAACTAAAGCATAGACATTTTTTCTGGGACAGTCAGGCCAATCACACCAGAGGCCAATACATCACATCGGTGCAGAATTGTGGTACTGAAAGGAATTGCCTTTTATGTACAAGGAGCACAGCTTATTCCCGGCTTAGTTGTAGTTCCATTACATGCTTTGTACTCAGGCTTCCGTGCAAACGTCTCTCACCACTCTCGCAGTGTGTTTGTCTCATAGTGATGCCTTCAATTCGCCTTAGAGCAAATCCAAACCAGTTTGTTTGCACTGCAAATTTTCAACCGTGATTCTGTTCATGTTAAATTTGGGCAAGAATTTGCTTAACACCTCTTGAGCCGGTGTCTGAAACCCATTACATCTTAGGTCACAGCAGATCCCTCAGTCCAGACAAACTAAAGTGACATAAAGAGCACCATTAGTGATGGAATGAAAATGAATTCTTCCAGTGATTGCAGCAAGTCTTGTTTCGTGGAACCATACATTTTGTGGTACCATATCTTGTTAATACAGTATTGTGCTTCATTATACAATAGTCTGTTATTGCATAAGTTGTTCATTAGCGTTTTTCATATTCAGTGGAATCATCCGCAGGGGTTTTCCATGGTCCTGTTTTTAGATATGGCGGAGCAGCCCACTGTCCTTCTGTTGAAACCACTTGACATTTACTCACTTTTTTCACCACAGCATCAAAATCTCTCACACACATTGGACACCGTCCTGTTTTATGGGCAGCACTGTGATGACTTGTGAAGACATTCATTTCACTCGTTTGTAGATGTTTCGACAACAGGATATCACTGGTATTTAGATTTTGATGGTATATTGGTTGATTCAGAAAGACGGTTTGTTGATTTGAGCATGAAAAAGCTAAGAAATGCACTGACACACTATTCACTACCACTTCACTGCTACCATCACTGAAGTCATTACTGCCTTCCTTGAATGAACTGAATGTATTTTCATATAGTTAACTATATAGTGTCTTGTTTATCAAATGCTGATGTCATCCTAGTGGAATCTCATATTAATTTGTATAGTCATGCAGGACCAGTGTTCACTGGCCATTATAAAGGTGTATTGAATTATTAATTTACAAATGTTTATTTCAATAGAAGCCATTGAGATGAGATTCCATTTGATCACATTAGATTGATCTGACCTTTGCCCTTTTCAGCTGTTATGAGTTTATTCTGATATGTGGTTAGAATCAGAAACCCAGCTGCTGTTTGTTACCGTCTGAATGTGCTCATCATTTCCTTTCACCGTGTCAATGATCACAGTTCTTAATCAGATGAAGTCACTGTTGAGTTTTTTGTTGTGTGCTCTGAATGGAAGCTTTTATATGAGACTTGTTTAGCTGTATTAGTTGAGTTTAATAGGGAAAAATATAAGACCACGGATCTCTTGTTAAGGCACTCTTAAGTCCTGTTAAGTTGCAGGGTGTAGAAAAACACTACCGCTCTCCAGGAAACACTAATAGTGTTAGCCACATTAGCAAGAAACATAGCGTCTCTTCAGTTTCTGATGCCACCTGGCGCCACTGATTCTCTGGATTTATGAAGGTTATAGACTCTATTTCCAGAGGTAAGACTGCACTGTATGAAAACACTCCACACACAAGTGAGAACAGACTCACAAAGGGGTTTGCAAAATAGTACTTGCAAAATGTATTTGAAGTTAATGAAAAGGAAATCATTTGTTAAGACTAATTAATCTTATCGGATGACGAAACAATTTTTTTTTGTTCGTGGAAGTGAAAAAAAAAGACTTTTCATAAGGTTTAATCCTCACAAAATGCAGCAGTGGGTTTGGATTTTGACAGAGGATTATGAATTGAAGCAATTTCTATGTAAGGCTTGCCTATTGGCTTTTGTGTCTTATGAAATTATTTCAAGGAAGCCATTTTAATGGAAAAATAATATAGATAAATGGGGCTCGGGGGTGTTCTTTTTTAGTGAGTCTCACCCTCTCCTTCTGATTTTGTAGGAGGGCACTCTGTCTCCTTTGGGATGAGCTTTATCATATATAACCCTCAAGCCCACTTTCTCTCTGTATTTGTGTCATATCCATCAGAAATTATTTGAATGCGATGTGAACCCATGAATAGACTGACATTTAGACCAAAGCTGACAAATCCTGTCTGTGTCCAGAAGGCGTGTCCTAGAAACAGATGTTTTATTGAAGCCTGCTTTGGAGCTGGTGCACAGAGTGGGGTGAATGCAGGTAGGCAAATCTCTGAGAGACAGTCTGAGCTTTTTGAACCGAGCCCCGCGTGATCTTGGCAAAGATTAGTGTACCTCCTCAGTCTATTAATGGGTGCATTGGGGTCCACAGCTGTTCGACACCCTCTGAGATGGTACATGTCTTTGCCGTCCCTCTCGAATGTAGTACTTTCCTCTCCTGCTGCTCTTTCATACTGACATTGTAATGGCTATGATAAAATATGTTATATTCACTGATAGTGTTCCACCTGGAATAATCATGTACCAGCATTCTTCCATAGGTCTCTTTGTTTATTTTGGATTTTATTTCTTTTTTTTCTTACATGTATTTTTTCTATTTTATTTATCCAGACAGGTCAAATGTGAGCTCTCTCCGATGATGATCTGGGGTTCCTGCAGATATCGAGGTTTCCTCTCTCAAGGAATTCTCTTATCTTTCCGCAGTGTTCCATTCCATGGGCTCATGGGTTTAACAGTCTGATGATGATGAGAGCTAGCCTGTGTACATACAGTTAGGATTTGTGTGAAAATCCAGGGAATTGTTACTTTCCCACAATCCCTTGGGTTTAGACAAACAGATTAATAACTTTTTAAGGCTTAATTCTTTTGTGGAAAGGGCTTTTGAGGCAATAAATAGTATGGATATTTAAGAGCAGATTTAGGTTGGTTGGTTATCTGTCTTATTTAATCCAATGCAGAATAAAGTCTCATTGCCTTTAAAAAAACATTTTGCTTGTGCCCTGTTGCTGTAATGAATGGACAGGGGTATGTAAGGTGTTGTTCCAATTTCCTCCTCCATTGCATTCAGTTCAGATTTTAGTTTAGTTAAACTGTGTTCCCAAGGTTTCCTCTTTCACAGAGAACAAAAACCCCAATATGGCCCCACATGACAGTTCAAATGCAACAAAGAAAAAAAAAGAAGTTGTTCTTCTCTGTTTATTTAAGCATTGCTTATTTTCAGCGGATAACATTTGCATAATAGAATATTACTACTTATTAAAAATGTATGCAAAGTTCATTTTAATTCAGACATACTCAGAATGTATTCCAATGAGTGACTGAGAGGAGAGACGAAATGTATTTAATTCCCTCCCTAGCCTGTATGTAAATAAGAACTGTGTTGATTGCAATATCAAAGGTACTCCTCTTTGAATAGTCATTATTTTCAAATGGTGAATGCAGATTAAAAAGAAAACAAAAGAAAATAAAAGGAAAATAAAAACACAAATAACATTGGGATATTTTCAGCTGAATTGAATAAACGTCTGGGTTTTTTTAAAAAGACGTTTTACATATATCCCCTGATCAAAAGAGCCCATTACGCTCCTCTAATTAGACCCAGATAAAATATGCAAATTATTCCATAATGCAAAATAAGAGCGGTTCTTTTTTGCATCTACATTAAAGTATAAATTGGGCTTTGAATAATTTTCCATGACATTTAATTCAGCTGAAAGTGAATCTCCTCTCCCTAGATTTCATCTCATTATAGTTCTTCTATCCCTGCACAACCATGCAATGGACCTCTGTCCCTTACACCTTCAAAAACCATTTCTCAGGGTATTCATTATACATGAACTTGTACTTAATTCTCTTTGCATTTTGCCAAACTCAAAACTTGAACGAGTATCCTTTAAGAACAAAAGAATGCCTAAACCACTTTCACACAGGGGACACATAACTTCTGCAGCAATGCTGGTGACTTGTGTTGTTCATACTGTCATGGGATTTCAATTAGATTTACGTGTAGACTATGATCGTACGGTACCGTGGGAAAGGTAGGGGTACAGTAGTCTTAAAGCTTTGTGTACTTCATCTGTTAAAGTTATGGCTTTGTTTTCACTCTGTCATCATCATAAACACACATGAATGGAAATCTTAAAAAGTCTTGAGGGGGCAAATTGCCAGATTGACTCTTCCACAATATATGGACTCTGACAATCATTCACAAACAACCCCTAAATGAAAATGTTCCACAACTTTCCAGGGTAAGACTGCATGCATGAAAGGGGTCATAATGATGAAATCAGGCCATTAAATCCATCTAGGCTCATCATCTAGATCAGGGGTTCCCAAAGTGGGGGTTGGGACCTCCCGAGGGGGTCCTGAGACACGGGTGGGGGGTCGTAAGATGATTTCCAGAATGAAAAATCAGATCGATGCATAGTGCCCACCCATCTCATTAGGTAAGTTTAACGTTACTATATTACTATAAAAAGGAATGCATTTATGGTTGTTAGGCTATTGTGTTCTTTTGCCTTGTCAAAGCGCTGTGCCCTGTATGAATAGGCCTATTAGAGTGAGCATGCGCAAACGTTTGCTTCAATCAACTCCAGGGATGGGGGGGTGGGGGTTGTGATTGTCTGGCACCGTTATTTTGGGGGTTGTGGGCTGAAAAGTTTGGGAACCCCTGATCTAGACGATGTATAAGGCCTGCAGTAGGCAGCATCCAGCACTGCATCAACCCTGGGCTTCAACACTCCAAGGGCCTCTGACTCTACTCTACCTGGCCAACTGGATCAAGCACTGACAACCCTCCATGTTGCAACATGCAAAGAAAGTAAAACATTTTTGATCGTCATCTCCTGAGATGAGTGCTACACTTTTAAATGGCAAAAAAAGAAAAAAAAACTGACGAGGACTCCACACTTGGCTCACCACAGAACAATCACCCATCAACACCAATGACTGGGCTGCTACCGGCGCTCTCCTGTGAGCTCTTTGTAGATGTGTCGAGGGGGTTCCAGTCACACACGTATGTCATTTCGGTTTTGTCATGCGGAACTTACGTAAGCGTAAAGGCCTCACTCCCCCGCATGCCATGACAGCCGTTAGTCTAATGTGAGACAGAGGAGAAAAAAAACGAACAAAGCTTCGAAGAAGAGGCAGACCCGATGTTCGTTACAGAAGACAGGGAAGCTTAATTACACAGCCGGTCAGGGGAGCATAGTCGCCTTACATAATTTTCAACAGAGACAAAGTGTAGTTGCCTTTTAGTCAGCTAACAAGGCAGAGACCTGCGTCTGGTTAGCTCACAGTTATCATGTGAATCAAAGGAGTTGTCTGTGCACGGATTTCTCATCCGGAGTCTGCAGGAGTCAGTTGCTCTTGGAGGCTGATGGGAACAGTAGCTGCAGGGAAAAAGGTTAAAATACTTAAAAACCACAAGGTAGGCCCACATTTGCATTCATTTACCTGGGGGTGTGGGGGGGGTGAAAAGTTGACCTCTGCCTGATTGGTTCGAAGATCCTGTTGTCACATGCATATCTCCAGGCCCAGTGAGACATTAAGGCTTCGCCCTTTCTGGCTCACAACTCAGAAACACAAACATCATCTGGATATTCGCCAATCAAATGTCATGTTCCTTACGCATACCAAATTACATCCTACAAATTAACATCTAACCTAACACAAACTTGAGTTTTTGGTCGGCCACTTTCGTAGTGGTATTTGAGTATGTCAATAAGCTTCAGGGTTTGTGGTTGATGTTTAGTCTCACATGTTTACATATAAGCAAAGATGGTATTTCAATCTCGAGAGGTCACAGAAACACACCTGCAAATTATCCCTCTGATGGGCTCTGGGATCTGCCGGTGATATTCAAATTACTACGGATGGGAGACAACAGGATACAGAGACTCGATTAAACAAATGCCAGCCTCATTGTCCCAGAGTGCAGCACCTACTTTTACTAATGTTTATCATGCAGTCAGTCAGCCATCACCACTTGTTCCTAAATGCAGTGTATATACTGACAATTTGTGTAACTCTGCATTAATGTATTAAGACAGATTCATACTGTCTATTGAGTATTTTATTATGGTTTTATGAAGAAAGTGTTGTTTTTATGTGTTTGAGGTAGGTGTGTGTGTGTGTGTGAGAGAGAGAGAGAGATACAGAGAGAGAGAGAGAGAGAGAGAGAGAGAGGGAAAGAGAGAGAAAGAGAGAGAGAAAGAATGCACTGCATTGTTTTGTAAGGCATTATTTTTCAATTTTGAGTTCCAGGAATCTGAAGTCTGCTAGTTTGTGCAGTCATTGGTCCTTATTTTTGCAAATCAGACTGTGTTACTGACCAAAATGAGTCTGAATGAGCAGAGTCACATCACTGGAATTCAAGCTAAAAGTGTAAAAACAGATAGGGTTATGGGACACTGAGAGAGAGCGATCACCACGGCTGAGCTTGACCGTTTGTCTGTGGACCTTGGGGAGGAGGACGCTGACTTTGTCCTCCCGTCCACTTGATGAATGCCTCTCCAGTAACCACACTGTGTCCCCCCAAACAACCCCCCATCACACACACACACACACACACACACACACACACGCACTCACACTCGCTCACTCACACACACACACACACACACACACACACACACACACACACACACACACACACACACACACACACACACACACACACACACACAAACACCCACGCCGGGCACTATTGATCTGGCCCATGGTAATCTAGTGCGAATGTGGTCTCACTGTCTCCACAGCCAACGACAATCAATGGGAGTGAAAGGGCTCGTCCAGAGTGCCACTGGCAGATGCAGAGCCGGTAGATAGTAATTGAATAAAAGCAGAGGGGCCTGGGTGGAAGTCTCTGCCAATGCCCCCCACATGAATATTTAAAGACAGGAGGAGGACAAAGAAAAGGGCCAAAATGGAGCAGAGGGGAAAAAAAAGCCTCGTCTAAGATCACACTTCCACGTCTGGGAGGAGGGCGGGGGTGGGGGTGGGGGGGGGTGCGATGTTCAGATGTTGTTTGACTCCACTGTTCTTGAGGCTACAGTCTCACGTATCCGCACCCGATACTGTGTCCGTTAGGGTACGACGCTTCCACTTTGGGTTCTCTTTTTTTGGGAGGATATTAGATCCCTGGTAAAATGGGCCTTGGGGCGCGGGAATGCCGCCCTGGGAAAGGGCATCCATCTCAGTGATATGCGCTATTCACAGGCGCAAGGACCCCACTGGGAGGGGTGCGCCGTTTATCTGGGTGTCACCAGCGCCCCATTTCGCTGTTTGGGTGCAAGGAGGAGGGTGTGGTGGGGGGGGGGGGTATGGGGTTGTGTGGTGGGGGATGGCAGAGCACAGAGTCAGCTGGACAGGGTCACAGGGATGACCCTATGGAGGGGTCAAGAGACTTGGGGGGGGAGCGGGGGGTTGCATTTGAGAGCAGAGGAATCCTTAAGTCCTGATTCGCAGCCCTTACCCACGCACAGGCATGCATGTGCCAGGGGCTTAACAATGATAATTGCACCGATATTTAATATATCCCACGGTATATATTCACATACTATAAATAAGGTCATTTCTAGTTGCTGAATTTCCTAATGATCAATAAGTTAGTCTGAAAAGGCTCA
Source organism: Albula goreensis (assembly GCA_022829145.1). Classification (NCBI taxonomy): domain Eukaryota; kingdom Metazoa; phylum Chordata; class Actinopteri; order Albuliformes; family Albulidae; genus Albula; species Albula goreensis. Next base: position 38,952,076 of record CM040744.1, read on the forward strand.
TCTTGGTCCCTTTGCATGTTTACGGTACAATTCTGATGCAAATGCCATCACGTCAGTTTTCACATCCCAGCACCTGTTACCCATGTGGGTGTGAACACGATAAGAACATGCACATACTAAAGTTGCAAAGTTTAAATCATATTACGGGTGAATATAGCTCAGTTAAACCTTAAATGATACATAAAGACTGTCGCAAGGTGGAAAGGAAGATGGTGACAGAGCTCTCAGAGCAGGGCAGGGCTGTCAGTGCAGCCATGGGTGTTGTGGTATACAAATCTATAACACATGCATGACCTGTGTCTTTTACGTCAGTGTTGGTGTCAACCATTGCACCAAAGGCCCAATTTACAGTCTTCACTAAGTCTCAGGTTTTATGTTTCTGGATTGGGAACATTACTTCTGGAGTGTATACACTCCAAACATGTCTGTCATTGCATGACTGGGAGGTAATCAGGGAAATTATGGGATGCCGCGGTGTATGCTACTTTTCAGGGCTGCCCACGGAAAAGAGCTTGAGGTATCCACACTCCGAGAGCACTTGAATACATTACAGGATCCATATTATACACATGTATTAATTTGTCAGCGATGTCACCCTTGCCCGGTGTCAATTCTCCTGTCAGCGTTTTCGATGACATTAATGACATCAAGACCAGTGTTAAGACACCCGTTATTGCTGACAGACCACTTTTAAATAACCTCGTATCTTATTCCTGAGACTCGAGGCTCACTGCTGATGTCTGAACGTATTCAGTAATCACAGGTTTATTGTACTGATACCTGCCTCTTATGCTGGGAGAAGTCATAAAATAAGGCAATGGAAAGGTAGAAGAAACGTGAGAAAAGTTATGCGAAGGAAGCCTGACAAGGGTAGCACTTATTTGGAACAGCACTTGTCTAGTCTGTGCAAAATATATTGATGTAAGTATAATTGTTACCTGGCAGAATTTAGATATTACTGACTAGGTATGAAGACAGAAATTTTATTATTAGCACGTTACAAGAGATTGGGTGCTTTGTTTATGGAAATGTCATGTAAGTTTCATATTCATCTTGACCACTGAATAGCTCTCCATGCATGTCTTAATGTGCAGCCTTATGTGTAACAGACACACTTGGGCCGTGGTGTGTGGCCATTTACGTTATCTAGAGGAATCAAAGGATAATACATGTCTGAAGGTTAAAATCAGTGTCCCATAATCCCATGCTCCTTATGGCAACCAAACCTGAGGAACTCTGGGAATCAGCGAATCTGAAACCGTGCCAGAGCTGAGAGGCCTGCCGTGTCAGCGGGTCCCAGTCACCGCCTCGGTTCTGACATCATTCCCTCTGTATCTTTTTCCAGCTACTCGTGTTCAATACATGACCATTATGCTTGTGAGGCAATCAAGTCGATGTCTGCTGTAAGCGCTGCTGCTTCTCCTCATCTGGAGAGGTGCACTCGAAAAACAGCCCGGCTCCTTGATCCATCCCCTGTCATTGATCACTTAATTTCGTCAATGGGATGGAGATCACATGGCCCCTAATGGAAAAGATGGGGATATTGGAGTTACGCTGATGCTTAATTAGAAAGCCGTTCTTCAACATTCTGCACTGATCCCTTGATCCGACCAGCAAGGCGGGAATTTATTTTGTATCGTGATTATATTATATTTTTTTTTTTTTTTTTTTTTTTAGAAAAGGGGAAACTGTGCGTCAGTCATCCAGGGACTCATCTGTATTCCATCAATGGGAGCGCCGGGAGAGGAACGCAGACCTCACGGAATGAGGAAAGCCTTGTCCACAAGCTCAGCATGATTCAATTAGAGGCGTTCCTCCCCACTCCATATTTAAAGGCACGATTTAACTTGCACGGACATGCCGGGGCCCCAGACCGTGTGCGGAGCCGGGGTGACTTGCATTTGTTTTGGCAGCCGAGTTATAAAGTGGAAATGAATCACTACCCGTTTTGCGGGACCGCCGTTGGGATTCCTCGGCCCTCAGAGGGAATTCAGTTGTCCATTAAACTGATCCATAGAACAATATTGATTCTTTAACCTATTTTTCAGATGGTGGACCGCCCATGATTTATGATGAGTCTTTGTTCAGTCTGAAAGCCTATGAAGATATGAAAAACTTTAAATCTTTATAGATTAGGAACATTCAGCAGAGGCAGTTTGGAAGTCAAAACTGATACAGAAGCGAAAAGACTGGATATTTTTTTTGGTAGAATACTAAGAGAAAACAACCACCCCCATATCTGCGAGCAGACAGGGCCTACGGTGATATTTTGTATCTTTTCACCTTGAGGTTTAAAGCTCAGTATCAATCAAGGTCAATAGCCAGCGAGACACATTGATCGGCTGGAAGCAGTGGCTGGAGCACTCTGGGCCTCTGCTGTTTGCCCACTTTACTGTACCGTCCATAATTGAATCTGCCATGAATTTCTCAGACGTCAAAAGATGCATTCACCAGGCTTTTTCACCGTGTTGCCTTTTCTGTTTGTGACATTTTTTCAATGGTTGATGTGCATGACATTGTTTGAATTGCTAAAGATGCCCTTTTTTATGTTTAACCTGTCCGATATATATGTTTTTAAACAGAATCTCAAGCAGAACAGATCATTGAAAGGGACTGGCTACAGTGGCATAGCAGCAAGTGTCATATTAAATTAGCCATTCAGCAGCACAAGGTTGCTACCATTAGGAACCATGTCCTCTTGCAACACAGAGCAATTCTAAATGGTTGCATAAATAGATAACAGAGTGCCTGCTCTCATAATGTTAATGTTCTTTTCCAGTGGATTCAGAGTAATGAAAGTATTGTTGTGTGATTTTCCAGCTGCGTGACCATGACTACGACACATGTTCGCAAATTCTATCCAAAAAATAGAAGGGGACACATTTATCTGTTGTTACTGCCTGACCCAATTCTGGGTGAACAAGTGCACCAAATTACAAAGGAAATCACAGTGTCCCTCTTGGAAAAAAAAAAAAAAAAAAATCAAAGGTGTTGATGTGAACTCCCGAAGCTTAATCTGACGCGGGCGGTGGCGCATTTAAGGAGGAACGCTGGTAACACATTTTCTAATTGGCACTGTCAGCAGGCAGCGCTCCCTCGCAGAGCTGCTCGCTCTCCGGCCTTAATGAAAATGCCACCCCGGCCACAGTTTATAATCTGTTTAATGCACTTCGCGTGGAAGTCTGAGTCAGGCGGCTATCTGGCAAAGCGAAGGGGGGAGAAAGAGGAGCCGCTGCCGGAGGTGGAGCATGGTCTCTGGGAAGCGGGGCGGGCCTGGGCAGTTGGAGGTTGTGGGGGGCGGGGGGTTGGAAGCATGACGGAAGGGTAGGGAAGAGGAGGCTTTTCTCAGACAGTTTTCTAGAGGTCAACGGGGGTCAAGGCCCTAGGTGGGGTAGCAACTTCTTGAAGGCCCCGCTGAATGATAGGAAGTGGTTTGAGGTCACAAATGTAGGATCTCGAGGGGAGGATGGGGGGGTGGAGGCAGTACTGAGGGAGGCTCAGTTCCCTGCTGTCACAGACCGACAGTGGAAGTGGAGTCCCTGCTGAAAGCCAGTAATGCCGGGGGCGGATGCCCGTGGGTAAATTGAACCACACAGCTGGAGCCCCCCTCCAAAACCATGGCCCCCACTCCCCGACCCCCTCCCTTCGCACTCTCATTGGCCGCTCATCCCAGGTTACCGTGGTGCTTACTGCCCCGTGATAAAACATCGGAGACAGCACGGGTGAAGCACAAAGCAACGTCATAAAGCACAAAATACCACCGCCGGGGGTGAGACGATCGGTAAATCGAAACATCGCCATGGCGACTCTTGCAAGAAAGAGTTCCCGAACAGCACGTGACTGTTCGGTTATTACTGAAGTGTGTTTCTTTTTTTCTGGGCTTTTCTTTTTTTTTTTTTTTTACTTTCCTTTGTGTTGTGGTAATGGAGATGTCATTTCTGAATTTTGCACTGTGACAGAACACTGTTATGTATGGGTCACTGTAGTCTTCATGGTCATTTTAATGTGAGTCCTTGCCCTGTATTGTTTATGCCTCTAAAAAATATCACAATTCACACACGCGCACACACACACACACACACACACACACACATGTCTGTTTCAGGTTTTATGGATAAAAAGCAAAAAAATATTTTAAAGTTGTCTCCAGGGTAATCCTGGGGCCACAAAGTACAAACCAATTCAGCGGTCTCTGCAAGGTGTTTTTTTTATTCATGGTGAGTAAAGCCAATCTCTTTCCAGGGATGGATTTTAATCCCTCATAAATCCACCACAGATGCCTTTTAGTGCCATTATTTTATTTTCCTCCTCCGTATCAATATTGGCAAGGTCACCTACAGAAAGCAGCTTTTTGATCTCAACAGGCTCTGTCTGTTAAATAAACCATCAAACAAATGGATATTTCTGTGGTAGCTTTCAGTGACACATGGTGGCTGTCTCTGTCAGAGCACTCTCACTGGTAGCTTAGACACACACACACACACACACACACACACACACACACACACACACACACACACACACACACACACACACACACACATACTGCGCAAATTAAGACAAGCTACTGCTGTGGGTGAATCAGACACACTTTACCATTAATGCAGAGATTGACATGCCATGTGACTTTGGAATTCTGGGAAATGCACTAAATGATTGCATCTCACAACTTAGAAAAGATTTCAGATACATGCAGTGACGCCCACTGCTCATTGATGTTGCCCTATAAAGTTATTAACTACTCATTATAACTGCAGGACACCGTTAATCAGCTAACGCTAATTGAGCTTCCATTGATGGCAGAGGTAGCCGTGGACAGATGAAATAAACCCACATTCTGTTCACACATCTCATTAAAGTCCTAGGTCTTCTGCCTCTGTCCAGCACACATTTTCAGCTTAGTGTCTGCAATTTTGCAATATAGATGTCTAAACCTGCATCACGGTCTTCTGCATTTTTTTTCTCATCGATTTTCTATCTACTGTGGTCCTACAAAAACATGCCAATAGTTAACATAAAAAGTCTATTTTGTTAATAAATGGTTATAATTCATGGGCTGCAGGTCTTTCCCCACTGCTTGAGCAGCCCGGTGCTTAACACGAATTGACGAAAATATCAAAAGCGCCTGACATCCGATGGCGCCTCATAAGGCAAGCAGTTGCTTGGAGAACCTGACATGTTATGATCCTAGGTGTTGAGCTGAGATGCAGTTTTAACATGTACGAGACAAAATTCTCCAACAATAGTGCAAAATTCCCAAGGAGAATAAGGCTTAAATCAGGCCTAAAACATAATACTTAGACTGGGTCATACTTTTTAAGAAGTACGTTTTTTCTTTGTGCTTTGTACCATTTCATATTGCGGTCAGTTATGTTTGTGTCCTTCTGCAGAGAGAATGTACACATTCTATAATGTAAATGATAGTAATAATGGTAGCCCATGCATAATTTAACCTGATGAAAGGAGAATGGTTTCTCCTCTTGCCTCTCTCTGTTCCTTTACAGCCAGTGAACCCTAGTAAAGCAACAGTAGGGAAGCTTTGACTGATGGAACTCCTGACTCAAGAATAAGGAAAACCTGTTTGCTCGCGGTGAGCGTCCTCAGATCGGTTTCTCTTGAAAAGTATACATCAAAAAGAATGATGCTGGCAGCAGGAAGGAAGGACAGCTGCGGGGGTTGGGTGGTGACGGGGGGGATGGGGGGGATGAGAGAGTGAGAGAGGAGAGGAGTGTTAAGGCTGAGGAAGGTGGAGACAAAAGAGGGAAGCAGGAAGACCTCCCACTGTTTCTGCAAGACACACGCTGGGGTTCAGAGCGAGCGCACCTCGCCTCTCCCTCCCCAAGGCTCCGACTCTGTCACGCGCTGCAGTGGCAGCAGCGGTGGCAGCGTTCGCAAATATCGGGTTATCAAATTAACGCTGGCTCTCATTTATCTTCCCCTTCCCTGGCTGGGTGAACATGGAAATGAAAGTTCTGCTTTGTTTCCTCGGGAGGCGGGGAAGAGGCGGGCCCACGCGGGGCCTGAGGGGACTCGTTCCTCTCTGGCATCTCAAAACACCAGTGCGCGGAGTTGGCATCGCTCCTGCTCTGTTGAAGGGTGCTATTTTTGAAGGGTTTACTACGCAGCAGCAAATGCACATACTTCATAAAATGGGCTACATTTATGTAGAGCTTATTTGTGATCTCACCTCATTTTTTAGCACTTTTTAATGTAAGGATTCTTTTGCATCTACATTTAGCTGTATGACACATTTGTCACGATATCTTTGCTGTTTTTTTTTTTTTAAATGTTTTGTAAAGATCTCACCTCACCTAAACCAGCAGCAGAATGCAGCATCCACCTGGGTGACACACGTCAGCCATTCCGAACCACCACAGATCAGCTGGGGAGGAGATTAAGGGAATTATTGAGCCAGTTAAACTGGGGGATGGTTAGCTTGAGAGAGCCAAGTTGGCAATTTTTCCAGGTCACCTCCTACTCTCTGCAGTAAGTGCCATGGAATCTTTAATAAAAATAATAAAAGAAAAAACAGTGAGTCAGGACCTCGGTTTATTGACTAGTCTGTAAGAAGCACAGTGTCTCCTACAGCACAGTGTCCCCATCAGTGCCCTGAAGGTTTGGGATTTATTTGGTCCAGAGAGAAGACTGCCCATTACTGACCAACCAACCCCACTTCCAGCTGCAGCTTCTCTTCCCCAGAAGCCCCCGCTTGTAATTCCTAACTAAGCACTCACCGGCTTAGCGTCTGCCAATCTGTGGGGGAAAGGTACATGGTGGCATAGCATCCAACTGAAGGTATCGAGGCCAGTCCAGTCCTATCGTAACCGATAATTCCCCATCAAAGTGAGCATGTAGGACAGCCGGCCTGCTCTGTGGTGGTGATGTTACAGAGTTGATAATGCTGCTGTAACTTTGGTCAGTAATGCTTTCGATGAGGTTGCTGTGGATGGAAATAAAATGTTTGTAGTATTCTGAAGAGGCCTCTCACGCATTTACATGCAAAAACGGTGAAGTGCCACCACATGCTCTTCTATTCTACAATGTACAGCCTCAACAGAACAGGAAATAGCACTTTTAAAACAGCCCGCATTTATATTTATTTTTAGGACGATGCACAAACAGGTGGCACACACGCTAGCAGGTGTGAAGAGAGAGGCATGTTCTGCCGTGATCAAAGCGCTGTCGGTCAGTTGTAGGTCGCTGCTGGTTCACCCTGGCATTATGCATGTTAATTGCGAAGGTCCATCGTTCCCCTGGCAAATAATCAACCTAATAAGTTAGCCTCACGTCTCACGCCTCAGTAAAATAAATCCATATTACAGCACATATGCACTCACACATAACATCAGTTATTCAGCAACACAATGCCAATGTATTAAAAGTTAATTGCATGGTTGATCAACTAGGTTAAAAATAAATCCAAAGGGCCAATCAGAATGAGTTATGAAACATGGTAATCTTACAATCGGGAATTTCACTAAAAACCTAAGTAGGGGCGGGGGAAGTTACAGTACAGATAAGCCATAGAATGAACCTTGAAATAAGGTAAAGTAAATTGCCCTCCACAAGGCAACTATAAAGCAAAAATATTTAATGTAATAAAAATATATTAAAAATTATTTTAAGCTTCATACAGAATGATGCTGATTGGGTGGGGGTGGGGTGAATTTGTTCCCACACCCCCATGAGTGAGAGGGTCACCCGCTTGCATCCTGCTTACCGCTGGTGAAAATTCGGGCACATGCTTCATTTGCCTGCCAACGAGCCGCGGGAGGAGACGAGGCGTACGAGCGTGGTGCGACTTTCGCACGCAGCAGATGCCTGGAATCTCTACCTGTCTGTCTCAAGGAAACAAGACGCTGAAGCATCTCCTCTCCAGCGCTGAAGATGGGGGTACACCATGGCTGGAGCCGGCTGTAATTAGTGTAATATTATCAGTGTCACAAGCAAAATGGATCATGGGTTTCCTCCTCTCTGACCTCCACAGGCATTCTGTCACGTAGTACTAGTCTGCTTACATCCGCTGTCTATTAAACAGCTGTTTGAAAGCAATGGCGGAGTTAAATGCAAGCCTTTTATTGTTGATTTTAGACTTTGAAACAGAGGTTAGGTTTCCTGTCAAGGTTTTGAATCCAAATTGGTTTGCTGACAGGATACCCTTCTCAAGGCACTTACCTGACCTGTCACCAGTTAAAAAATCCAGCTGTCTGACTTGCTTCCCACAATCTTCCTACAATATGTATAAGGTTTAAAACTGAAATATGGGTACCTGCATGGAAGGTAAACAAACTGACACAGAAGAGAATGGACAAGGCCTGTCATTACTGCATCAGCGTAAGACAGCTGGGAAAAAAATATATATTCAACAGAAGATGAAACAAAGGTTTGTTCACAAATTCCCAATTAAACTTCAGAGTCAGTGCCGATCCAACCCACACCTTATTGTTGCTTTATGAATCACTCTTTATGAGGGGGTAAAGCCAATTTGTTTCTGATCAGAAAACATGACACGTGTCGAGGACTCTTATGTTCTGGAAACAAGATCCAATCGTAGATTCACAGATAACTCAGATATCTTCAAACATGGCTTTGATGGCATGCTTCTTTTTATTTTATTTTATCTTGGAAGTGTCAAAAGTACAATGGTGTGACATAAACATTGTCATCTTTGTTTTTTAAAGATGAGTCCTTGGATGTATTCTCTTTCATTTAAAGCACTGATATTTAAAGGGAGCGTCTGACAAGCCGGGGCTTGGTGTGTGACCCTGGGCGGCTGTGTGTAAAGGGTGAGGGTGAACCATTTCTATAAGGCTTCTCAGCTTTGCTCTCAGAGTGGATGTCTCCCTTAAACCAGCCCCTTTGACTAAAATCATTGAGACCAGGGAATTTCTTGAAGGAGGTATAAGTATGTGCTTGGGTGGGTACAATACATTTATACCCCTTTCTAGAAATTCTCTGGTCAGAATAATTTATTTATGTGGTTAATTTCACAAACATTTGTCACAATACACTTTACAAGAGACCATGGCCTTACCCACTGTAAAATCAAGGTTGTGGTGACAATTTCAAGGAAAAACTCCCTATGTTAAACAGATATGAAGAAACCTTGGGAGGGTCTAGACCTGAGAGGGTCGTGTCTGAAATAACCAACAAGGTCAATCAGTCAATTATATAGATTAGGCTTTAGGCTTTTTTAAACCATATAATGGTAATGATCATTGATTAGTGGGAAGGAAGGACTCACCTGAACCACCACCTACATATAGGCATCTGCATAGGTGATTCACAGCTGCCATTTTGTTCTGGAAGAGCCATATTGGCTCAGATGGACAGGGTATCTATGGGTTTTTCTTGTATTTTCCCGGGTCCAAACTCTGATGCACTGTTTCATCTCACCCAAAAAACCCTCTCCTGCCAACTTCAGGAGGAGACTGCACTGCAGACTTGCAGGCAATTGACATACCTATGTTGCTGGAGGATGACAAAGTAAGCATATATATGTACCTAGACAGGCATATTTAGCATGGTGTATCTGCATTCATTACAGAAGTACATCCAGAGAATTTAGAATTTTCTGAGTCTGAATAACTCCAGATTGGAGTCCCATTAAGTTTATATGAGTGAATGACAGTTAGTTAATTAACCAAGGACAACCAAGAAGTTGGGCAGTCTTATGCTGTTGGGTGTGGTATTATGGACAAACTGGGCAATTTCCTGGGGCCCCATCGGGTGAGGGCCAATGGCCAGCTGTGAAGTTGGGAATAGCATGGCTAGGCTGATCCAGGATCAGTTATATGTGGCTAAGTGAGCCAGGAGAGAGTGACAGGTGGGCGCCCCCCCTGCTGACAGTGTGATTATAGTGACTGGCCCCTCCTCCCCCCGCTACTCCTGGGCAGAGCGCTGGGATCCAGCGAGGAATCTGCCCGCAGGCTTTACTCTGTGACTCAGTATCTGTCTGCTTAAGCCTTGCTGTTGGCCATTTTATGGGATGTGAAGTGGGAGGTGGAGGTGAAGGTCATTCAAACCACAAATGACCTGCAATCATATAAAACATGAATCTGAATGAGAGGACTAGAAGATTGCATTTTTTTTCAATGGCTCTTGTTAGGTCTATGCTTGCAGCGAGTGGGCATGTCTGTTAAAGAAAGAGTGTGTGTGTTCATGTCTGTGTGTGTGTGTGAGTGTGTGTGCGCGTCTGTGTGTGTGTGTATGTGTGCATGTGTGAGTGTGTGTATGTGTGTGTGTGTGTGTTTCTGTGTGTGTGTGTGTGTGTGTGTGTGTTTCTGTGTGTGTGTGTGTGTGAGTGTGCGTGAGTGTGTGTGTGTGTGTGTGAGTGTGTGTATGGGTAAGAGAGAGAGGGAAAGAGCCTGTGGAGTTTGTGTATTTAAAGCTTTGTGAAAGTGTGTATTAATATGAGAGAACGATGCCTGTGCGCTGCCTCCATGTACCTGCTGAGTTTCCCTAGTTACGCCAAGAAAAACCAGATATTCAATGAACGGGTGGAGTTGGTGGCTGCGATATTAGTTTATGTTCCTCTGAGGGTTGGAGGTCAAACTCCATTTCAATTCATTTAATTCAAGAAATACCCCTGAGAGTTGTTCAGTGAATGAATTGAATTGAAATATATCTCCTGAACGGACCGAAATAAAACGCAGTTGACCCTAACCCTGGGTCATAATTACATGGGTCATGTTTGTTTGTATGGTAAACTGGGCTCGCTAAAAATAGCCCGGTGAAAGGGGGGGAGAGACGACAACCTTGACAACTTGGTTTTTTTCTAATCGGTGAAAGTAAGACATACATGTCTGTGGGACCTGAACCATTTGAATAGAAGGAAACCTACCCTACTGACATACCAAGGGGAGAGTGCATTGTGTGTGAGACAAAGCCACCTATAACACAGAGCCATTGAAAGGAACTGTTTGGAAATGGAAATGGCACTGTAAAAACATAAGACGATATGACAAGAACAGGCCATTCAAAGCCAACTAAGGTCACCATTTAACAGGTCAAGCAAGATGTTATGGGGCTCACACATACACGTCGCATTCAACTCAATATGTGTGTGACTGCATACAGTACACGTTACATACTATGTGTAAACTCCCACAATGTAATATATTATGTGTGTGTTTGTCTGTA